>JAQIXA010000888.1:0-32516 GCA_034699045.1 Nanhermannia cf. coronata Gr-Ori-00579
TTTGACAAAATTTTGGATTTTGGTTTAGGTAGGATTTCGGTCGGTAGGATTTTGGGAGGTAGGATTTTGGTATGTTAAGATTTTGGCAGTTAGGATTTTGTCCTAGAGCCGATGCCAATAACTACATAGTAAGAATAGCAGTAGCAGTAACAGTCAACAGTAGGTATTTACTTTAGCTTTAGGTCTTTATGTGGAAAGAAAAATTCAATTCGAGAGAATTCTAAGAAAGAAAGTTTGGGGAAATTACTATACACTCGGACAGATTTGCCTGAAATTTGGCACAGTGATAGATCTCCAGATAATGAACAACTTTAGATTGAGTCACAAAAAATTCAATTTACAGATTTCCCGCTAGGTGGCTCCAAATTTCAAAAATTTGAGGATTTTTCCAGTAAATGAGCAATCTCAGCCGTCTTAAGAGATATTCTGTAGAAGAAAATGGTTTTCACCACTAAAATCAGTATAAAATTTTAGGGTATAGGCTTTTAGGATTTTTCTAAAATTCAAAACCTTAGATTTTTCAAAATTTGATTTGTGGAAATTTTCAATCCTTTAGAATTTTTTTTTGCATGATTCAATTCGATTTTATACACTAGTAGGTACCATCCACCTAATATATTATTAGGTAGGTATTTAATATAAAAATATAATACTAGATGGTAAAACCAATAGCTAGTAATGTTTTCAACAAATAATAATTTAAAATCCTTAAGTATCAGTATACATAGTTAGCTATATTTATTTTTATGATTAAATTCTGGACAATATTTTTTGACGTATTTCCAAGTTTGACTTCAATTACCTTAAACAAATACTTAAGGATATTCTATAAGTAATTTACCTGTACCTAAACAGCTTTAGTTTAAATGAAAGTTCCTTAGCAAATAAGCATCGTTGTTACGTAGGTTCAACAATTTTGCGTCAAGTTTGGTTTAAACTTAAACCCAAAAGGTACTTGAATTACAACTGATGCTAAAAATGTAAGCCATTTTTAATCATTCTTATATAAAAAGTAGCTATGCTTATACTATATGTACATATATATGTATGTATATTGTACTAATAAATGTAATATAGGGTACCTACCTACTAATATTATTAAAGTAATATAAGGATTTTTATCAGTGAGTAATGAGTAGGGTACTGATTTAAAAAATTTTAAAAAAATTTCTAAAAAATATAGAATTCCAATCTCGTAAATATATTTATTTTCATAATATTAATCCTAATAATAAGTTCATGTAGGTATGTAATAATAATACTAGAGTAATCCAAAGTTATTTTATAAATTTTACTGTATGATACTTAAAATTAGACATAATACGTAAGTATCTGTACTACACTTTTAATTCATAAATTTAGGTATGAAAAGTACGAGTATGGTAGATATTGGTATGGTATAATTACCCGTTTTGCCTTAAATATAGCAAAAATCGAGTAAAATAGTATGAAGTAGTTCAATCTAATTTTTAAGTGGAAGTAATTGAATCTAAAAATGGTTTTTTTACAAAGTTTGAAGAATCAACACTCAAAAGCAGACTCTAACTGTGCTTTTACACACCTATTCTTATATGATACTAAGGTACTGCCGCATATATCTATGTACCTAGTGTCTATATATTTATACTTGGAAAAGGATGAGAGACAACGACGAGTGCAATCAATATTGGATCTCTCAAGTGGGATATTTGAGCACAATTGAATTTTTTGAAAACCTGACCAGATTAAATTTCACCATGAATTCTGTAAAGTTTTTGAAATCATTTCTTCCATTAATCTCCTCCTAACATGGTTCATTCACGATTGCTGGACAGAACGAACAAGCAGATATTAATACTAGTACTAGCTAGTACTATACCAGATTATGCACAGTGCACACACTCTCCCTTTAAAAATATCTCAATCTAATACCTATTTATACATATATTATTATTTTAAAGAAAAGTTATTAATACCCATACTTTACATAATATGCATAGGTATAAAAACTAAAGATTCATAAATCTTTATTATTTGGTTAAGAAAGCATACTCAATGAGCAGTAATAAAAATAAAGTATCAGTATATGAGGACACCAACTAATCCTTATCTGATCACATACTTTTGTTTATGAAAAAATGTAATATTACTATTACTTGATGCATTAAGTCAAGTAAAGGTTTTTTGAATTTTCTTTGGGTTTTTAAGCGCTAAAGCTTAAATAGAAATCTTAAAAAAGTAAAAGTGTGTCAATATAAATTATAGTTATTTGCCATTTGATTTTCAAAAATTTGAGAAGATGTACAGTGTCATGGCATTTGGATCATAGAATTTATAAACGGGATTTCTATCTTTGAGGGTTTTTTTTGAATTATTGCCCTAACTGTCCATTCTTTTAACTAGAGATTGCAAAGATAGTAAACTCTCTGCTGGATTTTGGCTTTCTCCATGAATGAGAATTCCGTTTCTCTAAAATGGAATTTTAGATATGCTCATACATACATTACAAGTACCCTACCCTACTATGGTAGTATGTACTAGATACTATCCTTTAAGGGTAGTATACTGATATTGGCTCTTGAAACTTGCTGATCAAATAAAATATCTTTTAGGTTAGGTATATTTAAAGTATTCGAACATGTGAAGCATATTAGTGTATTATAGTCAATAGTATAACCACAATTTCACAAAATAAGAGGAATAGCATATTGAAAAATTCGATCCATTTATTTTTTCCTGTCAAATGTAAAATTTCATTATAAAATCGTATAAATAATCTTCTTCTATATACTAGTAGATGTAACTATGCTATTCATACATAGTAAACTATACTAAGGATAAGTAAGTATCAGTACTACTAAAATCCTAAATCTGATAACTAATGAAATATAGCCTAAAATCAAATAAACTTTTTTAGTAGTATCTATAATCTGTACCTAACTCTGTGCTCTGCACTATAATACAGATACATGCATTACATATAGTTTTTTAGGGGTAGGGTTACTATTGTATTTTCGAAAGAAAAAATAATTAATTTTGGAGAATAATTTGTACATTTAATCATAAAGGGTCTATACTCTAATTTTAATTGTAATTGTAATTGATCTACTCCGTATCCATCAATGCGAAGGCTATTTACCAATTTTTGAAAATAAAAAAATACAGAAAATTGTTAAATAATAGTAAATTGACTTTCACTTATAGACTAATTTTTATAAAAAGCTTTCTATTTAATACTATTTTTGTTATTCTAACATTAGTAGATACTTGTAGTATTTCGAGTATTTTTTAGGTTTTAGTGCAAATAAATCAAGTATCCTACTCGTACATAATTGAAAAACAAATAGATATAAAATACAATAAATACATACTTATATACCTTATATATGTATGTGTAATTTGAAATAATTGAAAATATGAACTCAAGTACTGTCCTTTCTATATTATAGAATGAATTTCTAGTACTAGATCTAGTAGGACTACATACACTTACATTTTACAGCTAATGTCAATAATACTTAAAAAAAACACAATTGAAGCAAGAATTAGAAAAAAGACAAACAGCAGAAAGTGATTTAAAGTAATACATCCTGAATTCTGAATCCTATAAAAAGTGGGAAATAAGTAGGTAAGGTAGGTAGCTATATTTTGTAGGCCTTTTAAAAAATCAAAATTTTGAATTCGATTGAAAATATCTAAAAACTTATATCAATAATAATTTTTTAAATTTTTTAAAACCCGGAAATATATTTAATTTATTGATAATTAAGGTATTTAAGTAGGGTAGGGTGTTAGATATTGGTATGGTACATAATATATAAGGTTACTGATACGAGTACTGTGTTATTAATAATTTAAAAATGAGAAATAAAATAAAAAATCACTTAATTACGAGGATTATTGGAAGCGTGAACGTAAACTACTCGTACATGTAAAGTTAAGATCAAAATAAAAAATTTAACGCAAAAATGTTTATTTTTGTTTTTACATTTACTGATATTATAATAGGATAAAATGGTTTTGGTCCACGACTCCAAATAATCCTAGTTAGCCATTTTTATAAAAAAAATCAATTGTGCTTTAGGGCAAAGTTAAGTATCTAATTAAATTAAAAAAAGGAACAGGACGGATTGTAGACTTCATTTTAAGTACCTACTATTAGTGATTGTAAACCGACTACTGGTCCTGATCCTGAGTGAGTAATAGTTTACAGATTGGTAACTAACCATTGCTACAAGCTTTTTGCAACAAAACCTACCTGTGTTTTTGATAGCAATATTATATTTAAATATAGGGTATGTAATTAGTATTCTCTACTTAAAATACTAGCATTCGTACTTGATAGAATAATAGTAACATTCCTTTTTACTTTATGACTGACAATGGAACAAAAAAATTTTTAATTTTCTAAATTAGTAAAAGCTTAATATTGATATTTTTTATAGCCAATGTATTCTTTTACTTATAAGTTTTTTCTGATCTTGATCTTGAGCATTATACTTGTACTATATTTATAAGTTAACATTTGCAATCAAAAAATTCCAAGAAAATTTTCAAGCCCTAGACATTTCAAATCATGACTTAATCTCATTTAAAGAGCCCTTTCAGAAAAATTATATTACTTTTATATCTCATCTCATAAGTATTTTATTTATTAGGTACAGTATATAAAAGTACACAGTATCAATTTAACAGGATTTCATATTTACTCAATTGATTTGAAATTTGAGTTGGGATCGTGAAATTGATAGTTGAAAAGCTAATATCTAAGTTAAGTTCATATCTAACATTTTTAAAAAATTTAATCAATATTAGATATGTGAAAATATCGCCGCCATAACATAAAGAGAGGTTATACTCGTATGTATATACTTATATATAAGAATTTTAAGAATGCCAAATTTTTCATCTTATTCTTAAAATTTAGTAATATCGTATTATTACATTACTATTAATACGAGTAGGGTACTGTATTATCGTGAATTTTTAAAATTAATAAATATTTTTAGATGAAATTAAATTATTAAGTCGAGTCAAGACTTTAATATGACTAGTATTTAATTAAAAATATTCCGTATTTATATCTATGCTGGAGCAATAATATCAAAACCTCAATTTATTCTAATCTCATTATAAATTTATATTAATCTACGATGATTTTAAATAATAAAAGACCTTTTTATGCTTGAAAAAAATGGATTATCATTAAATAAGACTGAAGTAATGTAGTCATTCTTAAAAACAAATAAGATGTTGGGTAGAATGTATACATTGCTTCTAAAAATTCAAAAATTAATCTAATTGTAAGTTTAATAAAAAAAAAATTAAGGCAAGAACAGGTCGTGAGAATTCAAAATTTGAAAATTATATCTTGGCTTGGATTAAGGAAAATACTTTTACAGCTACCTACTATAAGTTGCCTACTTACTATTTTAAACTAGATACTTAACCTAGTCACTAGTACTATCCTGAATCCTAACTGCATGCATAATACATATGACTGATATCTACTACTTACTTTACTAGACTATTTAGCCAGTTGCCTGTAGAGGTTATTCTTTATTTTGGTCGGTTAGATTAGATTGAATTGAATTAAATTTCTCTAGATTTTGCAGAGTAAAATTATATCGATAGCATTTATAATTGTTCATATACATTAAGGACAGATACTCTGTTAAATCTAGAGAAATTAAATTCAAAATAAAGACAGTCATAGAATAGTCAGGCACTGGCTAAATATAAATAGCCTAATAAATAAAAATAGGTTTCTAATCACTGTGTGACGAAGGACCCACTGAATTTGCCTTGCCAATATGGTTCAAATAATATGTCACTTAAAAATCAAGTTGACATATTGGTCAGAATAACTGCCCTAGATCATCCGGTGGTGGACCACGGTTCTTGGTCACGGTTCTTGGTCAATTTTTACTCACCGAAAAATTAGGGCCAACTTTTGCATTGATAGTTTTGTTATATCTATTATGATTTAGGATGAAATTGCCTTTGTTATAAAAAAGGGGGATTAAAATAGGCTTGATACACATTAAATTATTACACATTAATAGTAATATTGTGCATAATGTATACGTAAGTGTTTGCAAAATATGAATGTAAAATTACATACTTTACTAATATCTGTATAATAATTTGTATACAGTATATACGAGTATGATAAGTATCTGTAAGTTAGATATTCACAGCCATATTGGAATTGTTTACCAAAGATTATGGCTAAGAATGAATATTGAATAATCATTTTTATTCCAAATTATCGTTATCGTTTTGATGGTTTATTCATGCAAAAGATTTGAAATCATGGATGGGTGATGATGGGATGAGATCTTCAAAAATTTTGATCCATTCCATTAGACAAGTTTAGTTGAATTTTGAAGGGGACAGGATTCGATTGGAAAAAATAGAAGATTCTGTGATGATTAGAAAAATAATTTCAATGTGATATTAAGGGAGTGACATGGCGTGAAAAATCCTTAAAAAAATAGCTGTTTTATTGATTTCCACATATATATTACTTAGTACATAGGTAAATAAAAAAATTATTATCATTTCTTAGCAAAATATAAAACTATTAGGGTACTATTCAGTAAAAAAAACAAGATATAATACCTATTAAGGTTTAACCCTATTATCAACCTGTTGGGTTGGGTCTGAGATTGCGACAGAATAATAAAGTTTAAAAATAGTACCATACCCAAATATTTTAAAGTTTATATATTCTTTTTTTTCTTTAAAAATTTAAGAAAATAAATTGATCTTGGAATCGAACGGTGCTCTAAATCTTGGACCGGTTCACTCATCAAATTTCGAATCACTTATCAATGATAAGTGATTCGAAAGTAATGATAAGTTTATCATTATCATGAATTTTTGATACTGAATTTTTTTTAAATTTTGTAATGTTTAGAAAAAGTAGGGTACTTAAAAATAATTAAAATTAAAAGAACAAGTATGCGAGTTAAACTTTTGAATTTTACTAACGAGAAAGATTTGGGAAATACCTTGAATGTATAGAAATTATTCGGTAAAGTTTAGGTAACCTACTAAATGAGAAAGTAAGGTAAATATTAAGTAAACCTAATAAAATACAAAATTACTTTATAAAACTTATTTCCCAAAAATTATAGGTACTTAAGATTAGTTTATATGATTATGATATAAAAAGTCTGTCCATTTTTTTAAAGATAATTTTCGATAGATATAGAAAGTTTAATTCAATCTGGTTCAAGATTTGAAGACCATTCTTTTTATTTCTTCAAAGATCGGATAAATGATCTTTCACTATTCGATTCAAAATACCTTACATAAGTTAATACTCTAGTAAAACGCAAGGTAGATATAGGCATAGGTACCTTTATACATATAATATACAGATACAATATTATATTAGTATATGTATATACAGATACATATATGTACCAAGTATTAGGTAGGTATGTTAAATAGTTAAAGAAGTTTTTGTTTGCGACTAAGGTATTTTTAAAAAGACCTAACGATAAGTACATGAAAATCGTCCGCTATTTAATCTTATATTTAAGAAAAACAATTTCTCTTTTGGATAGATTTGAAATTTGAAAATGGGAAAACTTTTTCATACATCCTAGAAGGGTATTTAAGACTCTCCGTTTGTTTGCTTTGGATCCACATAAATTTATTTTTATTGTGAAAGTGATGGAAGGAAAAAGAAAGACTCAAAGATGAGAAAGATGTCCTGAGAAAGGGGTCATTCAATTTGTTCATCATTACGCTTGGGAAAGCAGTAAAAAATAAAAAAATAAAAAATACCTACCAAATGTACTTTTACGAGAGTATTGAAATTGAAATGAGCAAATAACTTGACAAATAAGAAATACTCGTATACTATCGTACCTCGTACTGATTAGATAATCTTTGTCCAACAACTTTCTCCATATTTTTTAAAGTAGACTACTGATCCTGGATCTTGAGTACTGATACAGGTAAGCCTTGTTCAATATATTCAGAAAAAGTTTGAATTTAGCAATATGTATATTACTATTCGGTACTTAAGTTGATATAATATGTAGTTATTTATAGTTACTGTTATAAATAATGCTAAGATATGTAAATATAATATACTGTATAATGTGATGAATGTGATAGGAGAAGATTGTGTATGTGATTATGTGAATGATAGTGATAGTGTACATAATACATAGTACATACTCATATGTATCAAATTTAGTTTTTTTTAAGTCCTCTGTGTGTGCCCTACCCATACATTATCAATCGAATCACTTTTCTATTTTGACGTTATTCCAAAAGATTGAGTTTGAATTACTTTTTCGTTTGTTTATTTATTTATTTTTAAGTTTTTTCCCTAGTGGTCATTATGAAATGCACTGAATCTCCAGATCAGATGAATTATTCAATTCCTTTGACCCTCAACTAAATTCAATGAATAAAAAATAAAGTGTATAAAGTAGGCACACTTTGGAAAAAAAATCGAGGAAAAGGCAAATAAACAAAATAGGAATAGACAGTACCTATGTAACTGTAAATATATACCCTAGTGCTAGTGCTTATTTATAGGTGCCTATAAGTAGAGTAAATGTAGGATACCCTATTAAAATTTCTTTTCAAAAAAAATCTATTCCCTTTTTATATTTTTTAACCTTATCTTTATCTTTAAGATTAAAGACTGATGCATGTTGTAGCTAAATAGAAATTAGATTATATAAATTTACACTATTTTCTTTGAGTAAAAGGCGTCTCAATTAATCCGAATATTAGGTTGAATATTGGCTATTTACTATTGAATTATATTTAATTAATATGCCAGTTTCATTTTAGAAACACAGAAAGTACTCTCTATCTAATTGTAAGTGTAAGTGTAAGTATCTAATCTATCTAGCATCTTTCTAAAATGAAACAGGGTCGAATTTTTTTTAGACATATCGACTTTTTTCTAACTTTTTGTCATTTCTACTAAACTTAATTGTCTTGATCAAATTTCATAATTAGTGTTAATTATATTATTAAATGGGCATTACTTGTAAAATTCAATTAAAAATTTTAAAGAAATTGTTTTAAGTACCTATATTTATTAGTAAATTTTATGCTTTAATTACACATATCCAAGCTGCTGATTTAACAAGTAAAATGACAAAATTTTTCAAAATTTTGTTAATCTGCTTTTATTTTTAATGGCTGGTCTTCAGAAAAGGCCAGATAAATTACGAAAACGACGAGTTTGCCGTGCCTTTGCCAGTTACCATTTCACAGATTTTTGAAAGAAATGGAATCGACAAGGAAAAATGTCTCAAAGAATCCAAATCCAAACTTTTAAAGTTAAATTCAAAACTACCTCAAGAAATCAACAATGAAACAGAAAGCCTATTAAAATATTTTGTCGAAAAAATAAGAGTTAATTACAATACAATTAAATTAAACTTTCCTTCTCACCCCAATCGACTGATACTGCTACACTGCTACTGCTAGTCGAGTGAGTGAGTAGGTACTAGTAGCACTAGGTTACTAGGTACCTACCTACTTGGGGAAATATGAAAAGAAATAAACTTTTAGCTTTAAATAATAGAACATTGTTAAATTCAAGTATTAATTAGACTAATTAAATTATTGGACTATTGTTTCAAACTTTGTACAATATTTAGGTACCTACTAAAATCTTAAATGCTTGTTTCTCAAATTTTCTTTGAACAAAATTTGTTCAGCAAATAGTTAAAAAAATTAGTTAATAGATAAACTTTTCTACTTTCCAAGTCTATGTCTATACTATATCCTACACCTACTTGTAAACTTGTCTTAGTTTAGGAATCTTATCTTATGTATTTACAGCCTATAAGTATCAACCATCTAATTATTAATTACATTCCTAATCTTAATTAGTTAAGCTAAGCTACCTACCTGCCTACACCTACATAAAATAACAAAATAAAATGCCTTTAAAAATTATTTGATCGATATTTAATTTTTAAAAAATAAGCACCTAGAACATTTATGCATATGCATGGTTTTTGTAAGGCATTTAATTGACATCTAGAGATCTTTTAGAAAAATAATCGAAATCGAATCGAAAGAAATCCGTCTAAAGAGACCGCGAGCATTTTCTTTTTACCCTATCTGTACTCTGTACACTGCTGTTCACTGTACTCGCCAAACCAACAATTACCAAACGTAAACACATTACTTTTTACTTTTACTTACAGCAGCAGCGGCAAGCAATAAGCAAGGCCACGGCCAACCTCTGATTTTTTTGTTTGTTTGTTTTTTTTTAGTTTTTTATTGGTTTTTAGTTATAATTTTTTATTTTTTCAATGAAAGCGAAAGCTGTAACAAAATAACAGCCAACTTAACTACAAAGAGTTCAAAGTTTAAAGGCAGGCTAGCTATACCGTTGTCGTTGTCAATGGTCAATTGACATTGGACTTTGGCATTAAAGGTAAAGTGATAAACTGTTACTAACTAGCATTTTCATTTAAGATAAGGTTTCAATAGGTAATTTTTAAAATGCTTTATAGCTTAGCCAATATAATAAGTAAGTTGAAGCATCAATAAATAATAAATAATCAATAGGTAGACCTAATAATCAATAGTTAGCTTATTATAATTTATAATCATCTTCACTTTATCATTATTATGTCATCGTTTTTATATAAATTGCTAAAATACATAATAATGTAGGGTACATTGTAATTGTAGTACATACTTCATACTATATACCTAAGTTAAAAGGTACTTTTCTCTCTTTTTATGTTTTTATGTTTACTTTAGCTTTAGGAGCTGGGCTGGAAGTGGCGGTTTCACTTTGACTCTCATTCTCATTTCTCAATTTCTTTCATTTCAAGGTAATTTTTTTTGCAAACAAATAAAGTTTCAAGGTGAAATTTCAAGGTGAACTGCCAACTCCCCTGGAGGTCAAATTTTGGCGCGGAGCGACAAAATTTGACCCTTTTTGACCTTTGACCTTTTTGAACTCCCCTTGACCCAGGGATCATTTTGGTGTATTTGGTTTGTATGTAGGGTGTCTGGTTTGACCCTGGAGCAGCTTCTATAATCCTACCCTACATTACATGCATATCTAAAAGTACAAGTTAACAAAAAATGTACAAATTATCTATAAAAAATTCGGTCGTATTATTATATAGGTAATAATAGGTACCTATATTAAAATAGCTTGCAAGTTCCTAGTTTCTAGTAAATGTAATGTAATTTAATTTGTAAAGTATTGTAATTATATTTGTATAGTACTAATGGTATTGTAATTGTATTATATAGGCTTTTTAGGCAATTAGCTAATAACTTACTCTAAAATTATTTTTCAATTTGCTTACAATTTCAGCTTCAGCTGCTTTAATTTATGAAAAATACCTAATATCAGAAATCTAAAAGAAGAAAGATTTCCTTAACATGTCATCAATAATCAATTTTAGTTCACTATCTCAAGAAGAAAGGGATAAGGATAATTCAGCTGTTAGAGATTTTATTTGTTCAGGAGTAAGAGGCAATAGCCAAGATAATAGCAGTAATAACAGTCAACAGTCTGACCTGTTTAAATTACTCAATAACAGCAATAAAAACAGCAATATGGATATTAATTCTCAAGATCTACTTAATGGCTTAAGTTTCGACTCACAAACATTTGGTGACATTGATTATTTAAATGCTTCATCGTCGCTGCCAAATTCGCAAAATGGTCTGGACAGTCTTCAAAAGTAATTTCTTATTATTTATTAAATTAAGTTTATTTTCTATTTTTTATTTCTATCATGGACTTGTACCTTGTTTTTAGGGAATTTAGTAGTCTTGTTGATAATGGAGTGGGTGTTGTTGCTGAGCAGAATACTCAAGTGATCTGCACAAATACTGATACCAGCATGCTTATGGAAGTTACAGGAAATGAGAGGTATTACAATTTTTAATTAATTTATAAATATTTTTTTAATTCAATTAATGATAATAATGTGTAATATTTTAATTTATCTAGTCTGACGAAAACTCGGTACAATGAATATATGGAGAGAAATGGCTATGAAAATAATCAAATGGTTTTCCGACAATTACCCATTGCTGACAAAAATACTATAATTAATGATTTTATAAATAATCAAAACAACGAAGACGCTGACGATGATGAAGACAATTATGCCGAGAGATCATATTTCGAAACAATTGGCCTTGGTCTTCCTTCCATTTCTCTTTGGGAAGGAAATTATGAATTTTATGTCTACCCTGTTGAGGAAAGTAATCAAAAAAGATGCTTGGTAATTTTTTAATATGTTAATATTTTTTATATATAAATAACTTGTACACTCAATTTTTATTTTTACCTAATATAGTATTCGCGGGAAATCAACAAGCTGTTTTGCATTTATTCGCAACCAATTCAATTTTGCTTCTTAGTAAATTGGGGATTATTAAAGAGTTCATCAAATATGAGTATTGTCAGTGAACTAGTGTTTTCAACAGCTGAAAAAATGGGTAATTTTTTTTTTACAATTTTACAATGAAAAGACCTTTCTGTACCCTGTTTATTATAGGTATATCTATAGAATCTAAAACCTAAACTTGGTAGAAAGAAAATAAGTATATATAATAATTAAAGACATATTTGCAGTCGAATTGGTCGACTCGACTTTATTTATAGTTACCTTAAAGTTTATTTATAGTTTATTTATAGTTTATAGACAAACTATAAATCGTAGTATTTTTGTCTTTGTTACCTAGCTTTTGCATTTTCCAATAAATTATATTCCATATAAATTTATATGGAATTTAGGATACTGATCTAGAATCTAGGATACTGACGAGTACGGAAAATCTAGAATAAGATATTTTAATATTTCTCTTGTTTTTATTATTTTTAGGAACTCCAATTACTAGATGTTTAATGCACAGAAATCAAACAATCCAATGTAAGTTATTTTAATTTTAAATTCAATTTAAATTTGATTTATGATTTATCTAATCGTATATAAGTATTAGTTTTCTATAACATAAAGGATTGAAATGATGTAGTTAACATTTTAGTTTAGTTAATTTAAATTTAGGATTAGTAGCAGAGTACTTTATTAACTTATTTTTAGGTAATGGTAATATATGTATCTATTAGATTTATTATTATTATACTGCATTATTACTTTTACCTCTACTCGGCGAGTATTTTTACTTTTACCTCTACTCGGCGAGTATTTTTTTTTGGATATATACCTAGCATATTAGTGATACATTTGTGTCGATGTCGAATATTGATGATTACTATTACTTTTTTTAGTAGTTAGAGTTAGTGAATCTGTTTTAGTTTTAATAGAATTTAAAATTATTTATTATAAGGTAATAAATACAATACATAATACATACCTAATAGTAATTTTAAATAAGTTTATTTTCATACGTTTTTAGCCGAAAACTATTTACACGTATTGATCTCAGAGAATATTGGAGCTGAATATTTTCAACATCCTGAAACAAAAAGGTATAATTTTTATTAGTTATCTATCAAATAATACGATACGATATCAAATAATACGTAATACGATATTTTATAATTCAGTAATCTCTTGTACATTTTTTAGATGTTATGTTAAAGAAAGTCTTGAGAAACCATTACCTGGTGATGCATCAATTTTTAGAAATTTTTTGTTCAAGTGTAACACAAGTTGCAAGGTAATTATTTTGAATTATACATTAGATTTAGATTTCAATTTTATTAACGAGTTCAGATTCAGATATTCAGATTACAAAGTAATTTGTTTTACAAATAAATGTTGGCATTAGAAAATAGAATTATGATTAATTATCTCATGATCAGGACACATAATTAATTTGTGTTGTAGGTATTAGAAATGTTATATTGCTAGATTGTCACATCTCTCTTAAATTTTTAAAATATATAAATTAACTTTTTACTTAGGAACTTACTTTTAAATATTATTAATAAATATATTATTATATAGAATAAAGACGGTGAAGGTGGTATGGATAGAAAAGATGTCAGCCTCGTGTTTTCTTTACTTAAAAATGAGAAGATCGTAGGGCGTGCATCTTTTAAAATTAAAATTTGCACCTGTCCAACAAGGTAAAAAAAACATGAAACATTATTCTACTTTTAGAAAAAAAAATTACTATTTTTTTTTAGCTAAAAAATGGATTTGCATTTTTTAGGGATTATGAAAAGGAAGTCGGAGATGCATTGCATAAGACTGATAAAGTAGCAGATGCTATTAAAAAAGAAAAAGAAGAGAAAGAAAAGGGAAAATTGGTAAAAAGGCAATTGCATCAATATCGAAAACCTAAAGAAACTAAACGCTTAAAGCTAGGACTTACAAAAAGACAAAAACTTTCTGCTGCTCTTACTATGATTAATAAAAAGAAGAATAATAGCATCACAAAAAAGAAAAATAGCCGAGCTCAAAATGCAACTGTTAAAGTAATGTCATTTATATTTAGTAATATTTTTGCTTTTATATTAAATTAATTTACAATTTTTTCTCTAGATTAATTCAAGAATTGCTTCTTCTACATCAAATTCTACAACTGCTCTTTATGAAGCAACTAATAATACTGATACTGAAGGTGAAATTAGCACCTCTTCTGGCTCAGGAGTTTCTTCAGAGAATCGATCTCCAAAAGCTTCGAGATTGCTTGCTGAGATAGCTACGAATTGTAACAATTTAATAAATTCACAAGAATCAGATATTTTTGTTGATAGTCAAGATAGCTCTCCACCCGATTTAGACGATCTGCCATCAGCTACTGCATTTGATGTAATTTTATTAATTCTATTTATTTTATATTTTAATTTAGCTATAAATTATTCATTTTATTTTTTTATATTCATACAAATTATAATCAGTAATTCATAATTTTCTTTTCTTAAATAAATAGGGGGCTCCATCTCAAATTCAAACGCTTATTGGCTATTTTATGAAGATCTTACGCGAGTACAAGTCTTCAAACAAAGAAAAGAAAAGAGTTTTCAAAGCAGCAGCTTCGTAAGTTAATTTAATTTAACTAAATTTTATGAACGAGCCTTTTATTTATAAACATGTTTAGAATAATTGTATTCAGTTCAGTTATTATACTTAATAATAACTGGATTAGTATTTTACTTGTAATTTATCATTTTTATTTATTTCTAAAGGTACATTCGTTTTAATGCTCGACTTATGAGAACATTGGAATCAGATCAAGTTGATAGTCCAGATAGTGGAGTTGGAGCTGGTCCTTCAAGGCGACATCAAAGAAAGTAAAATTTTGCATAGATGCCGCATGATAGATACCATGACCATAATATAATATGATTGAGTTTAATGTAGTTTGGATGTTGAGATTATATGAAAATTTTACTTAAAAACCTTATTTTAAAATATTTAGAATATTTAGATACAAAATATGATTATTTTTACTTTTCTAAAAAATATAGCTTTTTTAAAACCTTGTATGCTCTTTAAACCCACTGAAGTCCGTGACGAGTTAATTAAAATGAATTAAAAGTCCAACAACTTCCACGGAAGTATTGAAAAAAGTTCTCAAGTTTAAGTACTTACTTCTATAGAAGCAAGTAAGCAAAATTAATAAAAATATTAACCTATTATATAAAATAAGTTTGAGTTAAAACCTATTATGGTCCCCCTAGACCATATTATTATGATGACCTTTGGTGGTAGTCTCAAATTCCTCAGGGCCTGTCTGTCTGTATCGAAAAGACTCAGAACTCAGGCGCCATAAGAGCTAGGAATTCCAATATTTTGCATGAATAATGGGTGGGCCCCCCGGGAGTGTTTTTGGCCATAGTCTGTGTCAAGGTCACTTCCGGTTCCCTCGGGTTCAACATGTTGGTGACCTTTCGATTTGATGCATGAGGGCCAACTATCAAAAGTCAATAATTTAAAAAAATCATTTTTAGCCCCTGTAAAGTTAGACTTATAATGTGTTTCATCAATAGAAAGGCCTGAGTTAAGTAGAGTTAAGTAGCGGATAAAATCCGCATGGAACCTTGCAAGTCTAATGCAGAATTTCTCCTCCTGCAACTTATCAATAAAACGTTAAAATTTCTTAACTTGTACTTTTGCATTAATACAACTATTCAACTAACCCAAGTTAAGAAATTTTGGCTTTTGTTAGTATTTTGATTTAAAATACCTAATAAATAAATAGGGTTAGAATTGATATTATTATTTATCTTTTGCAATAGGTACCTAATAAGATGGTCATGCCATTTTTTAATTGATTTAATTAATTTTTTAAAAATTTTCTTTTACTTAAGCTGGGCGTTATTTCTAGTTTTATATTTGAATTAAAAATTATTTTGGACTTTGAAACAAAATATTATATTTTTAAGTTAAATTTTGAAAACATTTTTAGCAAATTAGCATTTATAGATACGGACTTCATTGGGTTAAATAGCTAGATATAGCTAGATATAGCTAGATAATAGATATATTATATTACACATAATTTATTTTTACAAAAATAAAAACATTGTCATTTAATTTTCTTACAATTACATGCAAGTGCAAGCCGAACTATAATGGTAAAGTTTAAAATGCATACTTAATACTTACCTATGTAGTTATATAAAATCTAGTCAATTCATGGGTAAGCTATTTAGTTACAATACAATTGTGGTTACTTTTTATTTTTCAACATTTTTACAATTTGGCATAGGTAATTATAAATATAAGAACTTTGCATTAATTTACTTCTAAAATTAGCCATGTCAATGTCATATTTACGTACTTTATAGTTTTAAGAACTCTACATAAATGTAGTATTATGCCTAATAGGTAATTGCAATGTGAGCTTCCACACTACATCACATGCATAGGTTCAAGCAAATTAAAAGTGTGTGTCAACGTCAACTTTAAAATTTAAGAGAAAAGAAATTAGCTTTCCTTTTTACTTTTACCTTTACGTAGTGTACGACCTATATTACCACGCACCTGCCTGCAGAAATAGCAGCCAGCATATCCATCCAGAGAAAACAGTGAAAACAGAAAAATGTTACATTTACCATTAGTATTAGAATATTTTCACTTATCATTCAATTCATATCTTCTGAAATTCCGATTAAGATCTCAAAACAATTTGTGTAAAAAAATCGAGAATGATTCCCCAGACAGATTTCAATTTGATTTATGTAACATCCCTTAATTATAATGATAAATAATGTAAAATAGTAGATAGTCCATAGAATAGAACAGAATATTATGAGAAAATTGCATGGCATTTTAGAAAAAGAGTAGGTACTCTGTCTCTGTTCTGTATAAAATAAGGCATTAAATAATAATAATAAAAAGTAAAAAAGTCAATTCATTCATTTATGTATTATCCTTATCTTATCCCTTAATTATAAATATACACCTAACCTAAGGAGTAGTAGATACACCTAACCTAACCTATCCTAAATTGATTGAGATTGTGATTTTATTGATTCAAATTCAAATTCCAAAAATTTGCTCTACCTCTACCCTACCATCAGTATCAGTCATCAGATTTCAGATCAGTATCAGGAGAAACAATTTAATTAAATCACAAAAATAATTCAAATTAAAACAAAATAAATGTAAGTCCTAGTCCTAGTCCTAGACTCTAGTATAGTAGGACAGTAAAGTGTAAAGTAAGTAGGACCTAGCTAGAGCTGAGCTAGATTAGAGTAGAGATATAATTTTGAATGTTGCGGCTTTCGGATATGAGAAGCAGTATCTATAAGCTTTTGGCTACAAAATAAATTCCATCAAAAAATCAAAAAATCCGAACAAAAGTTGTGAAAAGTAAGTGAATCGAATGTGAGTGAGTTAAAAAAAGTTCGGTTTTTTTTAATTTGGCCATGAATTAAATTTACAAAGTCACCCGCATCCTTCGCAAGCCTGACCTGTGCCTACCTACTGAATCCCTTAAAATTACACTCCGTTCAAGCTCAAGTGCCTTATTACTTTTGCCCAATTGTTTAGAGGTCGAGGTGAGTCGAGTCAAGTTCAGTTCAGTGACTTTGTTTCATTTCATGTGGTGGTCAGCGGTCATACAAAATTGCGTACAATAAATGACACCGGAGAAAAGATGAGTGGAACTGGACCTGTAGAATTCTTATATGAAGAGAGTAATAATGACTCGGAGGTAAGTACCTACCTAATTTATTTGCATTTTTACTTTGATATTCAAATTCAATTATTAATTAAAATATTATATTATATGCTAATTTCAATCATTTTTTATTTACCTGCTGACATTTAGGGATGTTTTGGTGATGAGACACAACCTAAGACTTTGTAAGAGAATAGCCCTTTTAATATTATAATACCTACCTATTTAAAGTATTGATTATTGATGTTTTTTTAATATCAATTTAGATATGTTGGGAATTTAGATACACAAATGACTGAAGAATTTTTATTAGTACTGTTTGGTCAAATAGGTCAAGTCAAAGGATGTAAAATAATTCATGAGGTAAGTCAATTAAATTCCCTTTTTTAAATATATAATAAATAATATATAGATATAATTACTGTTATTGTTGTTATTAAGCATCATTCATTATAAAGTTACGTGTACAAATTCTATTATACAGTTTAAATGAGTTTAAAAATAAATTAGATAAACACAAAAATTGGTACTTTAAGTAGTGAAAAGTGATAGGGACATTCAAAAGAGAAAGCTTAATAGATTCTATAACCGTCCATTAAAAAAACAATAATAATAAATATAACGATTTATTTTTTTTTTTTACTTTTGAAGAT
Source organism: Nanhermannia cf. coronata Gr-Ori-00579 (assembly GCA_034699045.1). Lineage (NCBI taxonomy): Eukaryota > Metazoa > Arthropoda > Arachnida > Sarcoptiformes > Nanhermanniidae > Nanhermannia > Nanhermannia cf. coronata Gr-Ori-00579. The sequence goes on from JAQIXA010000888.1 coordinate 18,711, forward strand.
GAGCATCTTTTCTGATTACGTTAAGTTAAGTCTAATCTTAAGTTAATCCATGATTAGTTTATGGGTACTTACGATTAGTATTTTTTTAATTTATAAAATACCTTATTAGATAAAAATCAGTATTGTTTACTAGAAGTGTATACCTATATACACTTCTACTTACATTGCTACTGTCAATGCCCAAAGCTCAATACCTTACACCTTACCTTAGGCATGTTATATTTAAAACTTTACATTTTTTAAAGGATCTCTTTAAACATTACATATGATACTTATGAATTTAAATTAGATATTTTATATGAATATATAATACCTACATTCTTAATAATAAAATAAAGCAATTTAAAAGTACTTAGGTATTGATATAGCTATAGATATGGTAGGTATGTAGATGTAGTAGGTGTAGGTGTAAAGTAAATGCTTTGTAATTTGTAAGCTATACTTGGTAAGTGTAGGCAGTAAGGTACAGTAACAGTACCTAGTACCTAGATTTTTAAATTTTTAAAAAACTTCAAGCTAGTGGTTCAAGCCTAGTAAAAAGTTAAATGATACTTGATACCTTTTATAAAGTATGCGTGAACTTAATTTTAAAGTTATTATTTATTTTATAATTATAAAGTAAGAAATTAATTTATTTAAAATTTAAATGGTTTATACAGCTGTGGTTTTAAAAACATTTATTACCAATGCCTCACGAAAAAAGAAATTTTGTCATTCACTAAGATCTGTTGAAAGTTTTGTATAAAAAATCTCATTTCAAATTATGATAAGGTAGAGTTGAACCAGAGCTGAGGCTTAAATAAATCGTTTTTAATTTTGTTTTAAAAATTTAATACATAGATGAAATGATAAAATTGGAATATAATGCCATTTAGTGAATAAATACTTTAAATAGTTCGTGATTAAGATTAAAGTGGTTTTATTCTCTAGGTAGGTACTAAAGAATTTTCAACATAAGTTGGTGGTACTATTAGACTCTTGGTCTTGGTTTCATTATGTACTTATTTTATTTTATTAATGTAGGATACGATACAAAAAATGATACAAAAGAAAAGGAACGATAGAAAACAGAAAACTTTTTGATTTAATACAATATAATATAACCGACTGACTTTGATATTTAAAGAAAATTTTTAATTCTGTCAAATCAGTTGCCAGTCGTCTCCCTGCGGTTGATTTCATTAATTTATACATAAACATAAATGGTTGTTTTTTACTACTTTTTACTTACCTTGTATACTCTATTAGAATTTAGAATACCAAACCAAGTATTACCAAAGCAAGGCTTGGAACTTGGAAGGCTCATGATATTTAACACTAATATGTGAGTATATACATACCTATTTATTATTCAGGTGCTTTTTATATATACCTATGTAACATGAGGCAGAGAGAGAGACTTCATTGCTAATCTATAAATAATTTTTATATAAATAATTATTATTTTCTTCTTAACATCTATAATATATAATGAATTTCGAATATTCGTGTAGTACCTGTATGCTAATATGTTACCTGTTATTAGGTTGTTGCTGTTAGCTTATATTTTTACCTGGACAAGGGATTTTAATTTGTTAAAAATGCCAGTCTAGATTAGATACTAAAAAGGTTTTAAAAACTAACTATGTATTTAGGTGATTAAAATCTAAATAATATTGGCTATTATTTAAAACAAACCTCTTCAACCATATTTGAGGAATTTTATCATTTTTTATGTATAAGGAATATTTTTGGAATAGGTATATACCTAGGTATAAACTTTCTTAAGTAGAGTAGAACCACATAATTCCAAATATAATTTTGGATAGTCAAAAATGATGAAGTTGTTTTTTATTTTTTTTTAAATAATTCAAATATTTTGGTTCAAATATGCGAACTAGTTATTTAGAATCAAATTACAAAAAATCTAAAAAATTCGGCATAAAAACTGAATATTTTCAAGATTTTAGGTAGTTTAAAGTTTAGTTAGTAAAAACCTAAAAAATCTGGAATCTTTTGCCCTGATTATTACTAACTAGCAAAATAACCAGTAACAGTTAGAGTAGAATAAGATACCTTCTATCTATGTCTTGTATCAAATTCACATTCACATGTAGCCAAACCTTAACGAATGTTGCCCTTAATCTTAAACTTGAGTATAATCGAAATCGAGATTAGCTGATTGAAGACAATTAGCCACACCCTTTAATCGAATAATACTAGCTATATTAATATCCATTCTATTCTGGTAATCTGGTATTCTAATTTTAGTTTTATTTTTATTAATAATATAAGTTCGTTTATATAAGTAGGTACAGGTACTTGTAGTAGGGTATATATGTATTTAAGTTTAAGTATAGTAATAATCTTACTAATATAGATATCAAAAGTCGATCAAAATGTTTTGTGAGTATTTCATTATTGTTTTTAATAATAAGATTGTATTAGAAAATAGCCCTTAAGAAATAAATAATACAGATACAAAGTAATGTTATATGCAGTAGGTAAGGAATAAAAGTAAAGTGTGAGTTTCAATTATTTTATATACATACCTAGACCTAGTTGTGCCTACCTATAACTATTTAAGTATGTTGTGTTTAAAAAAGTAATTTTCATTTCTTCTCAACTTCTCACTCTCTTTTTACTCGCTATAGAATAAGAACTAACGGGAACATTGATTGGGATTGGACTCTCTCTCTCTCTTAATCTGTTTTTGAGTTAGGTACTTCTTTGGGATTAGTTATTTGATTTGGATAATTTTGAATATTCAAAAGAATAATCTCTTTAATCATACTTTAAATTGTAAAAATCGTAAATTGTAATCATGAGATAGTAAGCAAAAAATTGTAAAAGGGAAAGCTTATAAAAATTGTAAAAGGGCTTTATATTTAGAACATTGTATTGTATCTACTTAAATCTGACTTTAACTGTAGTAGCTTGTAACCCTATGAAAATTAGGCTAGTCCTTAAATTTTTTTTATTATTATTTTTTATTCCCTTAGGTATATCCTCAAGTTTCATTTTCTAACATGATACTGCCATATATTTTGAATTTTGTACCTTTTTGTTAGAGGTACTGGATATTTTATACCATATGCATAGAATTAGCATAGTAGTACATCATACAAGTAAATACATAAGTATAGCATACTTAGGTTAGGTAGATACCGTTGTGAATATTTATTTGGATATACCTAATACCTATAATATATAATATGTACATATATGTTATGTTATATGATAATGATATATGTACTACTTATAATATATGTATTTACAGGACAGATACAAAACGACATTTAAATTTAAAGCAAAAAGATCATTAACATTAACATATTACCTACCTTTTTAAACTTTTAAATTTCCCATTTCTATTCAATTTAATTGAAAAAAGCATAATAATAATAATGTTGAAATGAGATAATTTCACTTTAAAATTGCTAGATAATTTTCCCGAGTAATACTATTTCCGATTTTACATCAAGAATAAACCTATTTTTAATAGTAGGGTTGATATATTTAATACTTAGGTAATTCATATGCATAGCATAATTTTCTTCCCTCTTCATCAATTTCTAGTATAGGTATTTAGCTAATCCTATCCTTTATTTATTATTACTAACACGGACACGAACTAATTTTGTACGTAATTCCTTGCAAATGTTTTATAAAAGATGAAAAATAGCATTAATCCCACCGAAACAACGTATATAATATGATCTTTTCATTTGTTACTGTAAATGATTATGATTCTTCTCATAACAAGTGAATTTCAATTATATATTATAATCTGAGTTTTTTTTTTAACAAGTTCCATAGGCTCTTTAGTTCATAGGCTTCAACATCTATATTTATTCAAATAAATAAAATACATAGCATTTTTTACTTGTAACACGCTTGTACATATTATATAGGTATTAGATAGTAGTAGTAGTATGTAACACAACACAGCCATTACATAGATAGGTATTTATTAAGTATTAAATATGTAAAGTAAAATGGAGTGAAGTGGAAGCAGATTAGATATAATGCCCAAACTCATAACCCACTAGTAGATATGCATTATAAAAAACAAGAGGAGAGGGGAAAAGCGTGCTCAAGATCATATTTATTAAGAAAAAAGAACGAGATAATTTTTTGGGCCATGTAAGATTTTCTGACCTTAATAAGAATTGAAGCAGGAGGGAATAAAAGCCAAAAGCACATCAGTAGTATGCCTTAAACTTAAACCCTCTGATGCTATGCTTTAGTTGTTGTAAAGTATAACTTGTAAGTATGAAAAATATGTCTGTTCATTAATCTGTAATATCATGTAGTAAATGATGATCCAGTAGGCAAATTATTTATCTCTCCTTTTGTATTTAGTCTGGTTTAATGAATTATTTATTTTTGTTGAGAATATTAAATACCTATAATTCGGAATTCGAACATGGTTCCGCTCTGGGTGATATGATGAGATCCGCTTCTGTAGACAAAAGGGCCAATACAAGAAGGCTTTTTACATACTTGTGCATTTATACCATATTATAAACCTGCTATGGTTTATGGTAGTTGGTAGGTAATGTAGGTATGTACTATGTACTAGTATTATACATATTATCAGTAGTTGTAAATTAAATTATAACTTGTGATTTTTTTATCCTATCTTTATAACTAGGTCTAGGTATATGGTTTAATCTTTCTGAGTCTGAGCGCACAGTTGCATAGTTGTTAAGTTCAAAATAAAAATCATTTAATTTTAATTTGAACTTGAATTAAAAGCATGAAAGCTTTACAAATTGAGTATATTGAGTATATATATTTCTATTAGTTCAATTGGTAGGTAATTTAAAATACGTTTAATATTTTAGGTATATTTATCGAATTAAAAGGCTTTGCATTTACAACTTACAACATAAAATTTTTTTTAAATTCCTATCTTTTGATTTTAATCTCATTATTATGTGGGGCTTGTTTCTTAATATCAACCTAGCCATGTATCCGTAAAAGAGAAAGAGAGGAGAGAGAGAGAGGAGGGGGTAAAGTGTTTGATAAATTATTTGTTTCATTAAGAATTAAGAAGTAAGAACCATTTCAATATAGGTGTATTGTAAGCTTTATTGTTATATGTAGTTTGTAAGCATTATTTTAAGAGTAAATTATACCTAGTTAATTTTTTGCACTTTATGGATTTAGTACAATCGACTGGTTTACAGTTTACAAATATTATTTCTCTAATTTTATTTTTGTTTTCAGCTCTGCAAACCTAATTTTTTATAATTATTATCATAAATGCATGTTTAGGTGCACTCCACTAATCTTAAGTACATTTAACAAGACTCATTATTAATTATTACTTATATGAAATGAATCCTGAATTTGATTTTGATTTTCTTCTACATTATTTACTAATTCTAATTAGGTACATACTACTCCGTAGTATTATATTATGTAGGTAATTATACATATTTAATTATATACCAACAAAAGACAAAGTTATGACACTACTTAAAAAAAATAGAAATTCTTACAATTATTAGGTACTTTATTTATTAATGAAAAAAGTAAACTCTAGGCTAAGAAAGTAGTAAGTATAGTCAAGTTTTGTTTTTAAATTTAAAAACTTTATTTTATACTAGGTAACTATAATAAGGGATGCCAACGCCAACTTAATTTAGTCAACTTCATAAAGTACCTATAAAAATCTATAGGTAAATAAAATAATAGCAGGTGCCTACTTTCTTTTTTCTAGCTACCATTAATCGTGTGTAGTGTAGTGTAATGCGTATATGTATATACATACATATACATACTTGCTAGTTGTAGGGCACATAGTGGCACTAGGTACGACCCGCTCATAGCCATACTACACATATGTATTAGTTTAGGTAGACTTATTAGTGCACAGCACAATCACAGTAAGATGTTGCTTTGCTACTTGTAACTTGTAGAAAGGTAGATATTCTGGAGTAGGTACCTACTTACTCAGCTTTTACTACGCTGCCTCACCCACACCTACTTGTTTGTAAGATTAGGTTTATTGTCAGTATTATGGAGTATCCAGTAGGTACTTATTTACTTCCTACTTCCTATTCAATTTTGCAAGAATATTCAGTAGGTCTGTACGGTGGATGATAGGTTACTATCAGTACATAGTACATAGTACTATGTACTATGTAGTAGCAGTAGCAGTAGTTAACCTAATCAAGTAGTAGAAAATATAAATATGCACTAGATATACCTTACCAAGATATCACCATCAAAGATGTAAGTCATATTTCCGTTCATAAAGATTAATCTTATTTTTCACTATCACATCTCTCACTGTCACTCTAGACTCTAGGCCAGATGGAAAAATACCTAAGGCGATAACTTATAGTTAGTACTTTTGGTGTTTCGGTAATTTTTTATAAACCTAGCACATTTATAGGTAGATAATGTTAATTTGTTATGTTACGAATCAGTGTTATGCTCTAGGTTTGAGTTTTTGTATAGGTAAATACCTATCTATCTGTACATATATTCCATTTTTATTTAGATTTCAGTTTTCCCCTCATTTTTTATATATATTGCCAATTGGCCGTAGAATCTCCACTACTCATTTCATTAAAACGTAGCTATTTACTTACTCCTTCCCTTCTTACTACTTAGCAGTCGTTACTAGACTTATTAATGGTACTAATGCAATACAAGTTGTATGAGTATAAAGGGGCATTTAGTATTTAGTACATAGGTATGTGCATTGTTAGTAATAAAATAAATATAACAAGTAGGTACTTCAGATATGGTTAGTAGGTAGTTTTAATAGGAATTCCTAAATACAGAATATATACTACATAGGTATATATATTGTTACATGAATTATATTACAGTGTTATTAGGCTATGTATAGGTAATATGTATGTTATACTTATAATGTACTACTATATAGTGATAGTAAATATTTTTTAAATTTGGACTACTTATTTACCAAAAAAATCTTATATGAAAAAAATAAAACCACCCCTTTATTCCCGTTTCATCATCGTCGGAAAAGAAAGGATATTAATCTTTTTCTAAGAGAGATATAAAATTCAAAGAGTGTGAAATGATTACTTTAGTTTATAAAAAGAGTTTCTTGTGTGAAGCTGAAGCTACTTTATGGTATAATACCTTCAGTACAGATTGTTTGGTCATCATTTCATTTTGAGTAAAACAAATCTATTCCATTGTACTGTACTACATACAATCAAAGCAGCTCTTTTGAAAACTTTTGAAAATATTATCATAATAAACTGAAAAAGGCTTCTTATTTTTGCAATTGTTTCGCGTGTGACATTTTTTGTTGGAGTGTCGTGCACTATAGTTTTAAGCTGATAAAAAAAAAGCTGATAAATGATAAAGATAGGGACCCTACTAATAAGTAGCATAATACATAGATACATAAAAAGCGTCATTTATTAAAATATTTAGATCATTTTACAAATTATTAAATACATTGTTGTATTAGTACCTACCGACTTTCATTTAAAGTTTGCGAATTGTGAACACTGCTACATTTAATTTAAAATTCGCTTCAGCTTAAAATTGGAATATTCATTGTATACCTATAAGTTATAACTTAAGTGAAATTTCAAATTAATTGATAAAGTTGATCTTTTCGTGCCATCAAGTATAAATATGAAGTTCCTCTCGGTATGTAAGAATATCTTTAATTACCTAAATTAAAGTATCTAAGAAGTGATAGTAGTAGTAGCACGTAAATGCATTAGTTCTATTAATTATTACATACATAGCAGTACTAGTATGTATGTATAGTACTAGTATGTATGTACTATATTTGATAGAAAAATGTATATACATACTACTAATACACTATTTTTTCTGGAGAAAATTTTGAATCAATATCATAATACTCTTCATATTTATATTGATAGATTCTATTGATGTTGACCTGCATTTTATTAATTGAGGCTTCATTTTGGAACAATAATAACAATTTAAAATCTCGGATATCAAAATTCCGCTTAAGGCCTCAACATCAATATTCTAATAATCCATTACTGCAACATAGTCGAGTAAATCAAAAACCATCAATAGGCAGCAGATACCGGCTACCTGTTATAAAAGCTTATAACAGACCAAAAAAAATTAAATCTCATACAATGCTCCAATCACCATCTTATCACCATCCAACAAAGGTCATGTCATATTCAGTTCACCCTCCTTATCGTTTTATTGGACCACATTCATATTTTAAACAAGATGAAATAATAATTCCTTCAAAAGATCAATCCCTTCTTCTCCTTGAACAACAAAAGCACCAAGAATATCAGAATGCTATAAATCATCAAGACCATTATCAAATAAACCCCCAATTTGATTTAAATTTAATAAACGATAGCTCAAATTATGGTTATCTTTCATCAAGTTACACTGGATGGAGACCAATTGTTCGCCCCTATTATAGTAGTGCTAGTACCTACTATAGAAATCATTTGCAGTCACAACATCAACAAGGAAAAGATTCAAGTAATGTTGTTAAAAAATTGGAATCATTCCCAAATGATGAAACAAATCATCAGAAATATCTACTTAAGAATACTCATTTCAAAAACTTTAATAAATATAGGGGAGGTTTAAATTTGAAGTCTGAATATTCTGAGAACCAAGGGGTCGTAGTTCCAAATCCAATAAACAAAAATGAGAAAGTTAGAAATTCATTAGGAGAAAGTAATCTATCTAATTCTGAAGATCAAATTAATATAAAACCTTTATCCAAATTTCAAACCAGGCTTAAACAATTTATGAATTCCTCTTCAGCGGCAACTAGAAATCGTCAAAATTCTGGGCAAACGACTGAAAGACCATCAAATTTCCAGTTTCCCAAATTTAAAGTAACAAAACAGTCTCATAATCACAGAAAAAGGCCAGGACAACTTGCTGAAAATGAACCCGAAATTGACGATTTGATTAAACCAAGTATTTATAGGGGGTCTTCTCGTGATTCTTTAGATTCCATTTCTGCAACAGCTCCAGCTGCATCATCTGAGATCAAAACTTCAGAAAAAGAAACTCCGTTAAATCTAAAAGAAAAAATTAAAAGAGTCAAAAATAAATTGAGAGGTAGGGGGACAAAACCTGATGCTTATTTCAGTACTGAAGAAGTAAGTCAAGTTTTTTCTAATAAACCATCAAATACTTCTCCAATACCAACATCGTTAGATACTTTAGTCGATAGTAAACAAAATTCCGGAGAGACTTCTTCTCATCAACGACCAGGACCACCTTATCCACCGTCAAAGCCATTGTCACCATCATTGTCAGCATCTGATGGCAAAATAGAAGGTGTCAAAAAATATAATTCAACAAAAGAAACAGCATCACACTATCCTTCGCAAAAACCTATTTACAATAATAATTACCAAGAATATTTTGATAGACCTCCTAAAAATTTTAACTCATATTTTTCACGGCCTTCTTCAAAGCATTATGGAAATTCAAAATTAAGACATGAGGACGTGATCGGCAAGGATAAGCCAAACATAAATGGGTATAAAAATATACCATTTTCCACCCCTCCACCATCATCCCATATTATTATCAGTGAAAGTCCAATTCCAATGACAGCAGGAATCGATAACTTTTATGGAGGTTTTGGCCAAAGTTATAGTGAGGGTAATAGTGGTCCAAACTTAAATCCTGTGTCTTTTATGGCAATGCCAAATTCTAAACCGCATGTGATTCACCATACATCAATATTTGACAATAGAAAACCGTTTCCCCACTCTTCTCCTAAGCAACAGCATATTATGTACAATCCATTCCATAATAGTCCATTACCAGAAAATAGTAATAAATTTACAACACAACAGAATTTTCCAGTTGGTATTGAAAATGAATATTTTGGCAATCATTATGTCAATAATGTACGTGGTAATAATGTGCCTCGACCAAAGATAGTGATTATGAATTTTGTACCTGGTAGACATAGTGGCAATAATAAAATACCTGCACGAAATAGTAAGAGACCTGAAATAGCTAGTACTAACTACCCTGTACAACCTCCCTCATCAACTATATTTTCTTATCCAAATTCAAATCCTACAACATTTCCGCCTGTGCAAGTATTTTCACACCCAGCACCTTTTAATCATCGACAACACCAAAGAAAAAAACCTGATTCTATGCATTATGTTCATAGTAATGATATAATTTCGACAACACCATATTTTATAAGTCCAGCACCTTCCTCATATTCGTCAAATGGTGGTGATCAAACTAGATTAGACTATAATTATCAACCAATTTCAGAAAAAGGGACATTTTCTAATAATTATAATATCCATGCATATGGTAATGGTAATAATGAATATGAACAAATACCTTATCAATTTATGGATCAGTTGAGACCAATACTAACAGATGAACAAATCCGAACTTCTACTTCTGTGGCTTCAACAACCGCTAAAAAACATGTTTATCAATCACCAGAAATCCACCCTCCTCATTATTTTTTTGAAAATTTTTTAAAACCAATGGATAATTCTTATAGGATGACAAGTGAAAAGCCTTTTAATTTTAATGGCAATTATCCAAGTAATTATATCCATTCTCCATACGATAGTTACAAATCCGATTCTGTTCCACAAGTTAATATTTTAAAACCAATTTCATCAACTTCTGTAACACCATCTGCAACTCGTACGATACTACCACCTACTAAATCTGCATATAGTTTGCCTTTTCAACCACTACAAGAGTTTTCTGTAATCACAACAGTTTCTCCTATTCAAAGTGTTAATTTTTTTAAAGCGGATTTACCCAAGACCTGGAGTTGGAGTAAAATGAAACAAGAGGGTAATGGAGAAAAAGGCATTTCATCTACAGAAATTCCTTATGAAATATTCAATAAGCAACGAGAGAAATTGCCTACTACCTCCGAAAGTAATGGCTCATCTAAAAGTAACACAAAAAAGACTTCACTTTTTCTAGAAAATGAAGATATCCAAGAAAATGATGGAAGCATTTTACCAGAAAATGCTATTTCATCAACACCCTCAACTACTTCAACAAGTTCAACAAGCTTAACAACTTTCAAAACAAAGCCTATCTACAATAGAAATCTTGAAATTACAAATAATCCCCAATTATATATTCAATCTAATGCCACAAGTATAGATAGAAATGCAGGTCTACAAACAACTATAAAAAGTAATGAAATCTCCTCTGCCTCTATATTTGAAGATCAAAATGATGTTGACGATGAGAGCGATACTAATATTCCAAAAAGTATTCGAATGAAAATTAGTGGACCGAGATTTTCACATGTAAAGAATGACAATGAAAATGGGAATGAAGGAATTCCTTCAATGTCATTATCACCTACACTTAAATTAAAGAAATACATGAAAAGAAGAAAGCCAGGTTTCATAAAAAGGCGTAGAATAACTCCCTCGTCTACAAATACTCCAAATCATAATAATGATGAAAGTGATTCTGAAATATACAATTCTCCTTATTCTGTTGGTCAAAAAAGAATTAGATTTCCCTCAAAATCATCAACAACTGAAAATAGCGTCGAATTAATCCAAAGAGTTATGGATGAAAGGTATACACCCACTCGTATCAATTATAAACGTAGGAAACTGACACGTGTGAGAGGAAATTCCAATAATTTTGAAATTCATAAGCCGTCACCCATTTTACATCAATCTGACATTTCTTATGAAAAAGAAAATTCATCTCATAGTCAGTCTCAGAATGAACAGGAACTCTCGCAGCCAGAGGCCTCATATAGTGAAGATCAATGGTTTAGAATAAAGAAATCAGACGACCAAGAAAATTATAACGAAAATACTGCTAAAGTATTGAAAAAAATTGTAGAAGTAGATGAGTTAAGTAAAAGTAAAATTTTGCACAAAAATCATAACATTTTAGTGTCACAAACACAAACTGGTAATTCAACAGAGTTAGAGGATGAATTACATTTTTTACCAGCTTAAAAGTTAACTAATACTTATCCTTAGTATTGTTAGTACCTATATAGTTCTAACATCATAATGAAAAAGCCATAAACATTACCTATTCAGTAAACTGAACTTACGATTATACTGTAGGTACATCCTAGAAGATATAGAAAATATTTGCACTTAAAGTTTTAAATGCATGCATAGAACTAATAAATATTGGGAAATTGAGGCCTTTATCTGACCAACAAATTCTTTCTACCTTGAACAGCTAATATTATTGTTCCCACAGAGAGCTAATGTGCCAATAGTAAAGTACATAGGTAGGTTAGGTAGGTAGAAAGTACTTTAGAGATTAGTTCCTGCTAGTTGAAGTGTACTTACCTATATTTTATGGGTATACTACTATTTTATATTTTTTGAAACAGAAAATTTTAATTTGTGATTAAAAAATTATCATAAAAATTTGTTCATACATCACTTACATACCTATTGACCTGTTGTATGTATAGTTAAGAGTTAGGTATAAGTTATTTATTTTTTTAAATGGTCAATTATATGCGAATTATTTATATGCACTATGCTGATAGTTATAGTAATATTTGTTGATAGAATAGTGTTTTATAAATTAATACATATTATGTAGAAAGAAAAGTTCTTTAGGTAGATCTGTCAACTTTCACAAATTGTACGATATTTCAAGTTTGACATGACCGATTAAGGAAAATGATACATTTAGAGGAGAGGAGCTCAAACTGCTCGATAATTATAAATATGTAGTATCGAAGTATAGTCTGACCGATACCGATTACCGATAGCAGATATATTTAACTTTATAGTTGGTAATAGTAGGTACAGTATATCTAAATACAAATTATGTATAGGTAAGTAATAAAATAAGTATGGTACTATAACACTCTTGATAATTAGATATCGCATGGAAAAGGAATGAAAAATTAATCAGTCTCAGGATGGTTTTTTACTGATCATTCTGAAAATGCCTTTAGCTATGGGTTTGTTTAGGTAGTTTTTGAAATGAGGTCTTTTATTTTTTTAGATATGCATGAACTAAGATTAGTAATCATCATCTTCATATCATATTACATACCAATAGAAATTGCATAGGTAGTGGCTATTGGCTATATAGTACCTACATATTTTTATATTATATTTTTGTGTATGCCGTCGTGTGTTGATGATTTAAAAAAAAAATCTTTTGAATACATTCATATAAATGTAGGCAAATTCCTTTTTAAACACATATTTAAGTACTAATTAGTTCATATTTTACCTACTACTTGCTAAAAGTTACCTGTACCTGTACCTACTTAGGATTGGACCTATGCTTTGCTATAGTTTTAACTACTGCACACATATGTATATGTATAGGTATACCCAGGGTAATTTAACTACTATGGTTCCCCCTTTAAGAGAGGGTAATCCCATAACTCAAAGAATTTCAAAATTCGACTTTTTTGAAGATTTTTTTTTATAAAAGTCCGTTGTTTGTTCAATTTTAGATTTTTGTTTCATTGTCAACAATCTAACTTTTTTAGCCAAAATTTTAAATCTAATCTGTTTGATCTAACCTAACCTAACCTAAGTTATGGACTTTGAAGCAAATTCAATATCAAAAATCCTATCTCTTGGAAAGAAGCATTTCACTTTTATCGTAACTCTTCTTAAAATATAATGGATACAACAAAAGTTTTAATACAAAATGTGACCCTATTTTCCTGATGATGAATAATTGACAAAAAACCGTGTTCTACACAAACTCCCGGGTGACCTGGAATGGTGACCACGGGCAATAATCCAACCATATTTTTTAAGTGATATATCATTTAAACTGTCTTGATTAGGCGAATTCAATGATACAAGACATAGATCCGTATAAGCT
>JAQIXA010000889.1:0-32514 GCA_034699045.1 Nanhermannia cf. coronata Gr-Ori-00579
AAAAATGTCACTGTAAATCAAACAAGAATGAATTTTCTTATGCAGCAAAGACAATAAAGATAATAATAATAATAATAGGTACATATTATATTGCCTATTTACTATTTTATGCACTAGCCTAGGTACATAGCTATGTGAGCGAAAATTTTTTTTCTCAATTTTTTTTGCTGACAAACGACAGAGACAACTGACAAACACACAAGCCAACAAACATAGCCACGAATTTATACCATCGCATCGCATGCATCGTCTTACGACTCTGGATGGAAAAAATGAAATCCTCATACTCATACTCATGTCTATTGAGACAAAAATTTTTTCATTTTTTCCCACTAGCCATTCTTCTGCAAAAAACGCAAGGATTTATTTTTAAATCAGAAAGACAGCTTCCTCAAGAGCAGCTATTTCAGGTAATGTATAGCAATAGCAATAGCGGTACCGTTTCAGCTGTCTAATATATGAATAGTAGTTGGTAGTATGGTAAATTGGTAATAGATGTCAAAATGAAAATAGGTGAGGTGGATAATAGAGTATGTAACTCCTTACACCATACACTATCCACCATTATTAAATAATTTTAATTTGTCGAGCTGTTCGCAATAACATTGGCACAGATAACCATAGAGCATGAACATCTGAGACGTCGAAGTAAGTAAGCCAGCCAACCAGTCTACTCAATGTGAATATAAAATACCATATACCTAATAGTTAATAGTATATCCTTTTATTTTTTTACAATTTTCTATTTACTATATACTCTACACTATTACTGCTATCACTATCTACTAATAGGTACTAGTAACAGTATATCAGTGTAATAACAAGAACAGAACTTAAAACATGCATCTTACGGATATTAGACATTATTTATTTATATGAGAAAGATATAAGAATAAGAACACAGTTCATTTCACGCTCACTTTCATTTTCATCATCCATCCACCATTTACATCCCACCCAGCCCCCAGATGAATCCCACCTTAGAATTACATCAATTTTACTCTTTACCTTAACTGACTATAACTAATACTAATAACACGTTCTTTTATAAAATACTATATGTTAATTTATAATTGTTTCAAAGTTGCGCAGATATACCTATACCTACTACTAGTCGTAACATTATATTTTATATTATACGATCAAATATTTATACTTATTCATATTAATTAATTTATATTATTGTACCTCCTAAATTTAGTTAAGATATATTCAAATTTTTATTATACCTAGTTAGCTCTGCCTTACAGAGAATGAGAGCCTTAATCAAATCAAATCAAATCATATCATATCAAATAATGTATAAAATGTATGTAACGTAAGTGGTAGTTATAGATAATATATAAGTAGGGTACTCCACTGTATTTATCTAATTTGAATTGAATAGTCAGCCAAAATTTCAATTACAAACTATTTTATTAAATGTAAATTTTAAATAAAACCGACAACTGACAACATTGGGTTTCAATGTTGACGTTGATAATTGACAACCAATGACCAACAAGACAGATTATCGACATGACATAGATTGTATTAATCCTAAGTCAAATTTCTTGTCCTGTTTTCATTGAAAATTAATCGAAAAGGGCTATAAGTTTATAAGTGACAGTCATATCATTCATGTCTGTCTATCCGTTTGTTTGTTGGACCTATAGGACTGGATTAAGGATTTCTCAGTTAGGTCGAAATTTCGAAATACAAAAAAAACAAAAAAAATACTTAAAACAAAATACTAACACTAGTAAACCAGATGCCCTAAGCTTGTTTTAAGGTGGGAATTGGTCAAATATTTAATTGTTCCAAAAATACAAAAAGGCTTTCCGAAGAGAAGAAGACAATTTCAATAAAAAAATTTTGTCCTGAAGAACAAAAAATGTTTCAAAATGGGAGTTAGGCCGGTTAGCCTTAAAATAATATTGTTCTAAGATTCAAAAAACATCCAGAACATTTCCCAATTAATTAAAAACTTTATTTTACTTGGGGACAAATAAATTTATCGAATTTGGCTTTGTTTTCATTAGAAACAAACTTATGATTAAGGAACTTAAAATAAAATTAAAATTAAAAATAATTTTGAATTTTTGTTTGCATATTTAAACCTAGGTCAAAAAAGAAAATCAATATAGGTTTATGTTTTTGTTTCTGTTAAGGTAAGGGTAATGCTTTTATTATATTCCCGGCTACCCATTAGTAAACAATGTGCTAGATGTGAATTGAAATTTACTTATGTATGTTATGTACCTTACCTACTATAGAACTAGCGATATTATAATAAAACCGTATTACTAAATTAACTAAAACGCAACACACTAATAATTTATTTTTAGGTATACAAATTCAAATACATATCTTATCATGTACTATAGACCTACATACTACATACGTTTAAGCCTTAAGCTAATAAATGAGTGTGAAAAAATAATTTAAAAAAGCACGGAATTCTTCTTCCGTGCGCTTTTCAATGTGAACACTTGTGAAAGATCTTTTATAAAAACTCATTAAAAGGTTATAGTGATAATATTAGGTATCTTTTTATGGCATAAGTTATAATAATCTATAAGTTATAAGTCTATAAGTATAACTATAGCGCAGTTAGTCTAATGATGACCTCTTAAAGGTCATCAAATTGAGCTACAGCCCGTGATCAATTATAGTTACCTAGTTTTATAAGGTGACAAACATATTTTTTAACTCAAATTTTAAATAATGTACTATCTGCTTATACAAAAATTAATAAGCTTACTCAACTTACTCATGTTTCGTCTGTATTATGCAAGTAGCTTAAATATATAGGGTACTATTTATTTTGGCCTAAAAACAATTAAGTTAGCATATTTTTTTTCCAGCATATTTATCAATTAGTTAGCATATTTTATACTTAGCATTGAAATATATTACTTTAGCATATTAAAAATGTAAATTAGCATATATTTTGTATAGCATTGGAAAAATGAAAATATGGCTTATTTATTAAACTTTTTAGCATATAAAAAAATAGAATTAGCATATAAAAGCCTTAAATAGATTGTGAGATTTTTAGTGTTAAAATTAGATCATTAGATCACAATTTCGGTAAATATTTATTTTTATGTAGGCTTGGCTAACGTTAGCTACAAAAACTCTAATAGTGTACATATTCTTAATGAAGACTCACGTGAGTTTAGCAAGAGCCAGTGCTCATCTTACTCGATTTCATATTTTTAATTGTGAGATTGAGTCGAGCTCATGCAGTAAGCTGATTTCTTGCTCAAACTCAAAATAATTTCATATTTTTAATGAAAATTTTGAGCATGAGAACGAGCTCATCTCACGTTATTTTTGAGTCAGGTCAAATTTTGTTGTCTCTTTAAAAAAATTCAAAATATAATGATTTTAATCAAATATGGGTTGGATTGCAGAATAGGGCGGCAAATTCTTTCTATAACTTTTTTAACATGGGATTTCCCTATACTATCGTAGCATGTGATTTCCCTATTTAATTTATTAAAATATGATATCTCTATTCATGAAATCCTATTCAAATTAGATTGATTGAAATTTTTCGGCCCTTTTAAGGGCCACCCAAAATCCCCAAAGAGCAAAACAGAGATAGAGAAATCCTGTGTCTTTTGACATAGGGAAATCATATGTTTAAAATTTGTAAAGAGAAATCCTATTAAAATGAGGCATAGGGAAATCCTATTATTAAAACTAATAGGGAAATCCTATTCTAAATTCATGAATAGGGATATCATATTTTAATAAATTAAATAGGGAAATCACATGCTACGCTAATATAGGGAAATCCTATACTTATTTAGATAGAGAAATCCCATGTTAAAAAAGTTAAAGAAAGAATAGGGAAATCTCATTTGCCACCCTATTCTGCAATCCAACCCAATTGATCAAATTTTGACAATTTTCGGTACAGATATTTAGGACAGATAGGGACATTTTGGATAGAAAATCACAAAATATTTGCAAAAAATACTTAAGAGAGCTATAGCTAAAATCTTTGAAAAAAGCTTTATTTTATTATAAAAACGCTAATTTCATTTTTCGTTATACTAATTTAGTGATATGCATTGTTAATCGAATATATGCTAATGTTAATTAAAGATATGCTAATATTTTTTGAGATATGCTAAGCTTTTTTTAGAAATATGCCAATTTAATTTTTAAATATTCCATAGGAAAAAATATGCTGATTTCCATTTTTAATATGCTAAGTAATATATTTCAATGCTATGTAAAAAATATGCTAACTAATTGATAAATATGCCGGAAAAAAAATATGCTAACTTAATTGTTTTTAGGCCAAAATAAATATTTCTCATTTAACATTTGATCAGATATATTATAATATAATCCTCTTCGATTCCAAAATTATTGAATTTATGTGTGTATTTCATTTAATTATTTATAAATCTTTTAATTTAATTTTTGATAAATAAAATTTTTGGGGTTATTTAAGATTTTTGACCCCTTTGATGACATCTAGGGGTCATAAAACATCTGTCACTGTAACCAACTCTTCGATACTAGCTTTTGGTGTTTCTGTTCTAATTATAGAGCACAAAAATGCTAACGGATAAAACTGACAAACAGTAACGAGGAAATGTGACCATCACCATTTCTGATTTCTAGTGTGACCTCCTTCGGTCAATATTAAATCAAATATAAAAATAATTGTAACAAACAGATTTATAAGATAGGTACATTATACTACCAAAACTCCAAAAAAATAATAACTACTAAATATTCATATTTATACAAAACTAGATATATCACATAATTTGTTGTGTACCTATATCATATTATTTTTGGCCATTTTTGACCAAATTTTGTTAGGTAAGGAAATCAATCTATCTATGTCGGCTAATTTCGATAACTCTGCCTGACTTAAAAGATCGTTTTTTTTATGTAATTTATATTAAGCATTATGTTTTATAAAAATTTTATGTTTTTTTTTTTTTATTTTTTTTATGTAAAACTTTAGTTATTGGAATCGATCTTGGAACTACTTATTCATGGTAATACGGTTTTGTTAACATAATAATAATTAGTTAATATATAGTTTGTATTCTATACTACTACTTATAGCGTTGGTGTATTTAAAAATGGACGAGTTGTGATAATAGTTAATGATCAAGGTAATCGAATTACACCTTCATATGTTGCATTTACAGCTAAAGGTGAAAGACTTGTTGGTGATGCTGCTAAAAATCAACTTGTTAATAATCCTGAAAATACAATTTTCGATTCAAAAAGAATGATTGGACGACCATGGGATGATAAAGTACTTCAGCATGATGTCAAAACATTTCCTTTTAAATCTTTTGAAAAGAATAATAAACCATATATTGAGGTACATATGTAATCAACTTTTTTATTGTTTTTATTGTTTTATTTTTAGTAAATTAAAAAATTACTATTTAAATATTATGTTATGGGTATAGGTAAACACAAGCCAAGGAGAAACTTCGTTTACACCTGAAGAAATATCCGCTATGATTCTTGTGAAAATGAAGGAAATAGCTGAAGCTTACTTAGATAAAAAAGTGACACATGCCATTGTGACTGTACCCGCCTACTTTAACGATGCTCAAAGAAGGGTAAGTACCTAACTAACAATAAATATGATAATATGTAGCTATCCCCTTTCTTATTTAATAAGTTCATGGCTGAAATGAATCCATTTAACATGGATGAAAATTTCGAGCCTTATTTATAGGCAATTACATTTCAAAATCTAATATTATATAATATACCTTGGGCACACTAGCTAGCATAACGTGTGAGGCTAGCATAACGTGTGAGAGGTCTTGAGTTCGAGCCTCGAGTTCGCCTATTATTTTTTTTTCAATTTTTTGAATTTTTTTTTGTCATTTATTTTTGTCAATTTTTTGAACTTTTTGGAGGTTTTTCAACATTGAGAACTTAAATTTCACCAAATTTTGACCTAAAAATTGCTCCTTTATCAGAAAAATTGGATTCTTTAAAGAAAAAAACCGAAATTTTGGTAAAATTTTGGAAAATTTAGATCGCGGAGCAACCTTAGCATCTTATTCAACTAGAATTTTAGTCCAAAAAGTTTTTTCGGTTGTTTTAAGAGGGAAATTTTTAACAAAATTAATTATTTATAGCACTATTAACTAAAGCTTTACCTTTGAATCTGGTCTAGAAATGGTGAAAACTCGGTTTTCTTAGCAAAAATCGCCATTTCTAGACCGGTTTCAAGGGTAATGGTTTGGTTAATTGTGTTACACATAATTATTTTTTGTTTAAAAATTTGAATTTCCCGCTTAAAAACCACTCAAAAAGACTTTTTGGGCTAATCCTAGTACCCTACTTAAAACGGAACTTCCAGGTTTCAATAAATTTTACTTACCTATACCTATAGCCTATAATATTTCGGACTATTTATCACAAAGCGGAAAAATTATACAGAAAGAAAACATTCCCTTCTAAACCTAGAAAAAATTTATGCTCGGTATATAGGGTTATGTAGACATGTATACAAAATTTAACACCAGGATTTAATCAACTCTTTATAAATTATAAATTGTGCAAGCCTCATTTTTCGGGGTCAAAGGTTAACTCCCGGGGCAAAGGGATATCAAATTATAAAAATCCGTCATCAATTACCACTATAGCCACTTAAACCTCATTTTCCCATTTGATTAACTTGTGGAACTCTTAAAGGGTCCCCTCAACCCCAAGGGGTGAGGCAATCTGAAATTTTTGTCGAGTATGCACAACTAGACCTTGTGAGGTTCCTTGGGATGTTGGGAACATACAGACAGACAGACAGACAGGCAGACAGACAGACAAAGTGCAAGCAAAGTTGAATAGTAAATGCTCGCTTCGCTCATATAATGATATTATTTATTATATTGATATTTTAGGCTACTATGGATGCTGGTAACATTGCTGGCTTAAATATTTTGAGATTTATTAATGAACCATCAGCAGCGGCAATGGCCTACGGATTTGACAAAAAAGGTGGTGAAAAAACTATTCTCGTTTTTGATCTTGGTGGTGGGACTTTTGATGTGAGTCTCCTTTCGATTGACAATGGAATTTTTGAAGTTATTGCAACAAGTGGTGATACCCATCTTGGAGGTTATTTTTTATAAAAATATATTTTATAAGCCATCTTTATTTATTTTTATTTATTAATGATTGTAAAGGTAGATGTGTCTTTTTTGTAAAAGGTGTCTTTTTTCCTCCATAATTTCTATCGAAATAATTCAAAAGTTATATGTCAATGAACTTTTGTCATTTAAGGATATATTTTTAACTAATTTTTTCAAGTTTTTATCTTGCATACTGTATGTATTTAACTTCATTTCATCTAATGACTGAGTTTTTTTTAACCTTTTTTATTGATTTTGGTTAAATTCTTTCATAATTTCATACCATTTCTTTGTTAAAAATCGATAAATGCTCTGAAAGCATATATTTATATCCCTTTCAGGCTTGAATTTCAAGTTTTCATTTTAGAGGGATGATTATATTGAGTTTTTCACTCAAATACTAGCTTTTATCTGAATATTATAACGTTTGTAATATTTAGGTCAAGTTTTGAGCCAGCTTTCTCCATAAGGTTATATGATCTAAAATCGTAAAATTGAGATTATAGAAGTCTTTTTTTGAACCATTCAAAAAAATGTTCCTCGCATTTGGCCATCAAAATGGCATATTAAATATAATATGGCTAACATATTGTTAAAATTTTATTGTCATAAAATTATTTGTGGTATTTGGGGGACCCCTCAATCCATTGCTGCCTAATAGTAGCCTTTCAGATAATAAATAAAACGATCAAATAAAAGAATATCTTAAGATGTTCAAGATCCCGAATTTCAAAGATTTGACCAATTTTAAAGGTCAAATATCCGAATTTTAAAATATCAAAGGATTAAAAAGTGGTCAAATCATCGAAATTCGGGATCTTCAACATTTTAAAATATCGTTTTTTTTGATCGAGGGACTGAGATTTGGGTACAATGGATTGAGGGGCTGTAAGGCAAAGAGTATTTTCTGCCTTGCTATATGGTCCTGCACAAAAATGTACCATTATAATAGGAGAATCAAAAAGTTCGTGGTTGTGACCCCGTGTGAACTCATATATAAAATATTTTTACATAGCAGTTAAAAGTAATTCAATAGAACTATATTGCACCATTTGACCCTTTCCTGCCATTTGCCCATGACCTCCAGCAAGGCGTCTTTTGTAACACTGAAAAAATGCTCAAAAACTGCCTGCTCCACATCCTACTCCGTTGAATATCTTATTACCCCAAAAAAAATTTTGAAATTTTTTTGACCCTGGTGTCACATGGGATCTATTCTGGACATTAGGATAGATGTTTCATAAATTTGACCCGCTTTGCTGTCAAAAAATTCTTGATGAGCACGGCGGTGTAAAATTTAGCAATTTCTTACCCAAGAATGATTGTGGAGTATTGGCGTCTCTAATGAACAGCCTCGAAGACTAGGGGGAGACTTAAGATAGCAGACCAGACCAGTTGGCATTGACCTTAGGTCACTTCATCAATTTCACAATCTTGAAATACCCCGTACATAGTACATAGAAAAAATACAGCGTACATAATTTCGCGTACTTGGACATCTTAGTTCGGGGGCATAGGGGGTCCTCACCTTCAAACACCCTCAGCTTCTCTTCTATTGAAGTAAGAATGTCGTAAATATACACCTATAAGTCATCACTTGTGAGGATGCTTTGATGTCATTTGACCTCAATTTCATCAACATCTTCAAGTTATTTTGACACATTTACCATCGGGTGTCTCGTTGAGCTTGGGTGGAGGGAAGCACCCCAAATTTCAAACAATGGTATCTCATTTTGAGTGCTTCAGTGATATTTGTATGAACTGAGCCGTATGACATGTCAAGACACTGGGCTACCTGCAGGATGGTAATTCTGGGGTTTCTTCCTTCAATGACTTGATAAAAAACATGTTATTCTCGGTATTGGATGACCTAAACTGTCCTCGCTCTCCAGAGTGACCGACTAAATCTTAACTCTTGAAACCATCGGTAATCATTGGTCCTTGAAACTGTGTTTTCACCAAAAAAAAATTTATTTCCCCGAAGCACTGGATGAGTGGCAATTTTCTTTTAAAGTCTTAGGAAATAATGGTCCGAAATTCTCGCGAAGAAAATATCTCTACTTTCCATTTTCAAAAATTAATTGCGACTGAGATTTTTGACGGATTTTTTTGAAATTTGAGATTTACCGATAAAAAACTCTGAACAATCAGGATTTAATAGAATTATTATTTAAAAGCGCCCCCTATATGACTTTTATACGAACTTTTTGATTTACCCACTATAAACTCTAAATGGATCTTGTTCCAATAAAAATATTTTTTGGATTATTAGAATTCAGCAGAATCGATGAAATTTCATAATGTTTACCCCTCAAATAAATGGCCGAAAGTTTATAATTTTATTCAAAACATTTTCGTTTTAGGTCACAAATAGTAAATGTTTATTTTTTGTCCAATGTCAGGTTTTGTCCATATATTTACAAGTACTTTGTATCTAAAAGTTGAACATCTGTGAATTTCCCAACTCGTTATATAGATAAAAGTTTCAAGTGTATCCTTTAAACGGTCTAATGAATTATTTTATTTTTATTGTCGACTTTTATTTGATATTTTGTATTGATTAATCCTTATACCCACACAAATAGATACTTCTAACTAACCCTTATAAGATAAATGGTACATATTGTAATAGCTCGATTTTATTACATTACAAGCTCTCATCAAATAAATCAACCAGAATAAAATTTAAAAAGTCAAACTTTACATAGGTACCTCATACCTTATACCTTATTAAAAGTTTAAAAAGTTCAAATTTTCCTTGAAATTTTGAAAAAACTGTAACTTTTCAAAAGTTCATAGGAAATGGAAATTAACTGGATTCATTAATTGGGATTAAAAAAGCTTAGTTTTTGTGAAACTTTTGATGGAAAATGAGCATTCACATATTTCATAGGATAAATCCCACTGTCAAGGGTCCTGACTTTGACTCTGCAATACCCGAAAGTTGAGGGTAGTTAAGCAGATGGCAAAAGGCGTGAATTCTACACATTTTTGAAAACTTGAGGGCCCTTATGAACCCTATAGCATATAGTATAGTATGGGTAGATATGGTTGATCACCATTGAATAAGGCCTTATTTCATTTTTTCTATATAACTACTACTAACAAGTACCTAGGCCAGATATTCTGTATACAAAAGTGTGTGTCCATATGTGTAATTTTATAGGAATTCAGTCATTTTGTCAAATTAAATTTGTCCAAAAGCTTGAAAAATTTTTGAAAACATTTCATTTGAGCCTTTGTCTCAAAATTTTAGAATTTAGAATCAATTTATATCAGACAAAACTAATCTAATCTAATAGATCAAAATGTTTTGACAGTTAATTCTGAAGATGGTTCCAAACATTTGAAATTTATTTAATCGATAAAACTAAGCTTTTTGCTACTAGAATTTGAAATTTTGTATAAAAATTATGTAATTTGACATCCTTTCATTTGCCCAGTAGATCGTAAATGTTTGCTGAGGCAAATCCAAAAAAAAAATTTGAAAAATTTCGTTCCTATGAATGGAACTTGAAAGTTTTCATTGAAAAATGTCATTGTTCCCCAGTTCTCGAGTATAATCATTATTTTGTCACATTATGATGTGGTTTTCGATTTCTGCGAGGATAAAAAGAGCCCATTATATTACATAATATCCCCAATATGAAGTTAAAGTGTCAATGGGATTTTTCAAAAAGTGTAACTTCCTCAATGGTCCAACAAAAGTTGAAAATCCGGAACCACAAAGTTAGCCGCAAAATAAGTATGGCTAGAGATAGGGCTAATATGCTTTTTTATATAGGCAAAATTACATTTTATAGTTAAAAAAAAGTGAGATTGTGTAACAGATGTGAAAAAGTGTTTCACTTTTATCAGATTTTCGATTTTTTTTGCTGTTTTGGCAAAATGATCTTTTGGACTATGGTCTTTTTTTATTTTATTAAAAATTATTTACCCCTATTAAGGCTATTATTATATAGTGTTATTAATGCCACTAACTTTCCAGTTGTCATATTATGCCTAAAATTTTCATAAAATTAGATTAAAAAGAAGTTTTTCTGTTGAAAGTTTTTGAGAAAAGGAAATTTTGAAGATAAAACTTTAAAAATTGAAAATTTTGCTGAACCAAATTTCTAAAATCTCAAAATTTTGATCAAAATTCTTACATGGGTCATGGGCTAGTTTTTTACTTTACTTCAGCCATAGGTTTTTGACTTTTTTAGAATATTTTAATATGAAAAGCCAATTTCAAAGTAGTAGTAAGTAGTGAATTTTACACTTATCCTTAGTTTTTGTAAATTAATTGAATTTTTCTTGTTTATACAGATATGTACAGATATTGTGGTAATACCTGAAGATTACACAGTAAATGGTATATATTACCCAATACTTTGTGAACAAATCAAAGTCAAGGTGGACAGATCAGATTTGAATTTTAATCAAACGACAAATTTCTTTTTAATCTTATGTAAGGTTTGATACGATATAAATGTCATGCCCTTTTTTGGAACTTATTTACATTTTTATTCAAATTATGCCACGACTATAGTGATGGGTGATGTATGTACATATCTGCAGAATTTCAATTTAAAACAAGATTTAAATTAAAAATATCTGGTTTTTGTCTATTACCAATAATAGTATATACTTACCTAAACTTACAAATAGTTTCTACCTTTAGCAATTTAAAAAATTAAATGATTAAAATTCCTGCTACTATAACATCTTGAGCACAGAAATTTCTGCACAATCAGTCAGAAATTAGGTCTAAATTAGGTCTAAAATTAGGTCTTTTCTAAAGAAGAAAAGGTCTAAATTTCTTTGTAACAAATTCGAATTAATTATATTTTTTATATTGATTTTTTAAATCCAAAAGCTAGTATTAGTAATGTACCTACTACTATTAACTACTACAATAGACTCGAGTATATGTAACAGTAGCATATTGAAAATTAGGTAATTTTGTTCATTTATCTTTCATCAAACCTAGAATATCTTACAAAAGTTCATTCATCAAATATCACCCCAGGTGTACTACTACTATGAACTATGCATGCTATACTTACATAAGATTAGAACCAAAATGTAATGAATCGATTGTTTCAGTTTCAAATTTTGAAACCCCCTACTGAAAACCGTAAGATTTTGAGAAAGTAATAATTTTACCCTTCAACACTTTTCAATTTCCTGTGCTCGTGTCCCACTGAGAAATCCAGACCCAGGGGTTACTTTGTGCAAAACACAAATACTCTAATTTAAAGGGGGAAATCTCAAAACCAAAAATCTCAAATTTCAGTACTGTACACGATACTACCAGGCAAAATTTCAGGGTTTGTTGATTGACAAATTGGAATTTTGACTTTGCTCTAACTCTAAAAGTAAGTTTAAAGTTTAAACAAATCCTTTTAATTATTACATTTCTTGCTCTAGTTCATTCTGCCAGTATTGATTAGATTCAAAAGGTTTCAAAGTTACTTTTACTATTAGAAATTTTTTCATTTCTTTTATGCAAGTACTACTGATAGTACCTACCTATTTACCTAAGAAATGTTCAAAAAAATCATCTGATTTTTAACAATCTGAAAGGCAGTTTTTGAACCAAATTATAAACTTGAGATGCTTGAGATACTAAATACTTATTTAGTTTATCATTGGATATTACAGATACTCAATTTTATATGATTAAAAAGCATTTTATTATTCTGCAGTAGGTACTAACAGATAAATATAGGTATGTATACTATGTTATACTATGTATAATTATAGTTTCGCTAAAACCTGTCTAATTTTTTAACACTTGTGTTTCATTTCTTTGATCTTTTTATTGATTCAAAACCAGACATTTTCATTAAATTTGATCAAAATCAAACTGACAAATGCACATGATATCAGCAGAGAGATATTTACTTTGAAACTATGATTTGCGATGAGTAATACTTATTTATAAAGTTCTTTTCTAAATTGCTTCAAGGCATATGTGTTCACAGATCCTAGAAATTCTTTGATGGATCAAATTCTTTTTAGCATAAAATTAAATAAAGATCTGTCCAGTCTCATTTGATCATCGAAATTTCATTTGGTTCATTGAACTGACACCAAATACTGATACCTCTACACACATAATACTAATCCTAAGTACCAGTACCTAAAAGTATGAATTTTTTTGAATCATAGCCTAGATTCTAGATAGAAAAATAATAGAACCAGAAATAAATTGTAGGAAATTATTTTTTTCTAGAAATAAATTGGTTTATTTGATCTCGAGATTGGACCTTTGAACCTTCAGGGTGAAAAATCACACCTAGAAATCATTTGCAGGCTCTCATCAAACCGCAAATTTTGCAAAATTTCATGTGAAATACAATACATATATACGAGTATCTAAATGGAATTTTGATCAAAATTTCGAGTACATTTCGAAAAATAAGATTGATCAAATGTTTGAAAGTTCAATTTTTTTTTTAGAATTTTTGATGTTTTTAAGGTAAAATTCAATCTAGTATAGAGACTACAAGGTTTTTATTAAGACTGATAGGAAATGTAATCTAATTTAAAGCTCATCAATTCCAAGCACCCCGCGTACTTTGAGGCGGGTAAAAAGTTATTTTTAGATAAAAACCGTTAGTTTTCACTTTATCCTTATCATTACTATTACAGTATCTGTGGGTTTTTTTCTTACAGATTTGATTTCTGAGGTGCTTTCCCCAAGATAATGAAGAATTTACCCCGAGTTTGTTGACTTTTACACTTTTTTCTTTACTTCAAAGTATGCGGGTAGAATCCTAAAAAACCATAGATTCTTATCACACTACTATTATAAGTACCTACTACTAGTACTACTAGTACCTGAGTGCCTAAACTTTTATTATTAGACTTAACTTTTGATCCTGAGTGAATTTTATGCCCATGATGGTCAGTAATAAAAATTTAATCATCAATCAAAATTTAATTCATCGTAAATCACACAACTATAGGATGCAACCTTGAACTTTTTTTTTTGGAAAAAGTTTCAGAATTTCAGAGTTTCTGGTCAGTAATAAAACGCAATTTGGGATCTCTATGCAAAAGATTAGTAGGTCTTACTCAATAGAAACTTTATTGTACATACTAAAGTCAAGTAAACTCATATGATACTTTATGATATTGTAGTAGTAGAACTATAATCTGTTCTTAGATTGGAAATTAGATAAGTTGAAATTCTAAATTTATTTTCAATCAATTTAACATTTGTTGTCAATTTACTTTGTTTTATTTCATTAGTTTAATCTTATTAATATTCTTCAAGTTCGAGAGGATAATCATACATAGAACCTGTATCTTGATTCATAAAATCATCGTAACATGGTGGGTTCGATCCTGGACCACAAGCTTCACCTACTGGTCCTTCAAATGCCTAAAAAATTACAATTTGTATATAGAAAAATATTTAAAATATCGATTTGAAATATAAAATTAACATCATCATCGACATAACAAGGTGGATTGGATTCTGGTCCGCAAGCAGATCCAACTGGTCCTTCGGATTCATTTTCCAGAGGTACCTAAAAATATATCAAAGTGTTCGGTATTTTAACTCAATATTCAAGATATATACCTAGCTAATAGTACTTGTATTGTATAACTACATTTTGTTTTTATATTACGAGTAGTAGGTATCTTTTAAAGATAAAATAAAATAAATTTAAGTAATTTTGAAAAATTACATCATCGTAACATGGTGGATTTGAACCTGGTCCACAAGCTAAATCTTCATCAACATGATCTTGTTCATCTACTTCATGTACTCCATCATTTTCTACCTCTTCATGATCGTGTTCTTCATGGCTTTCGTGGTCTTCAGTGGGAGCCTGATTTCAAAAAATTTACAATAAAATATTAAAAAGTTATGTTACTAATCAAAAGCCAATCTTACAGCAATTGAAAGACCAATAAAAAGAACCAAAACTAAGAAAAGCTTCATTTTGCTCTGAAATTCGTTCAAAATAACTCAAATGTAGAAATTATGTATGCAAGTAATAATTACAACAATTAAGATTGAAAAGCTACCTTTAAATACTTTTTTCTTACAGGTACATAACATCATAAACTCATAATAACTATAAATACCTAATCACTTATCAAAGGCATAGTTATACGTAAGTTCAACTTCAAATAAACAAGAACCTCATATTTACCCAAGTGTTTCTAAACTAAATCAGACTAACACGCTTTGTCTACAAAAATGCAAACTTCATAATTTTCGACCACAATTAATCTGGTAATGTTCAAAATTCAATCTCAAAATCAAACTCTGCAGGATCATTAATTGCAGCAGCAATGAGAAAATTTAAATTTTTTCAAGTCGAAAGTCGAAATTGTCTATGCAAATGGTTTATTATATATTACAATAGATTTTGTAATAATTGGGTATACCTACTTATTCTTTAATAACTTTATTTTTATAATGGTTATCTTATATTATAATTTTAAATGTAATACCTAAGTAGCTAATTTTAGTTAAAGAATGGTACAGACTACAGACACTACTCGTATCGTGATTGTAATAATACCTATATTTTTAGGTAAGTACTGAATTCAAGAAAATAATTAAACTCCTGCTGCTAATTTCAAAAATTTAATTTACCGAATAGTTATTCAAATGATCAAATTAAGATTCAATTTTTTGGTTAAAAAAAATATAAGTACTAGTACTATCTGTAGCAGGCAGCTGGTATTCTAGTACCTACGCCTACAAGTACAATTAGGTTAAAATTTACGAAGTTTTTTCCAAAATGTACCAAATGATGCATTTTGCTAGTGTAAATCTTGTTATACTACTTATATTAAATGGCATATTCTGTAGTATAGGATTTATACATAGATATGTAAACTCAAATTTGACCAAAAAATAACTTTTCTCCGTACACTCCTTTACCTTCAAGAAACTTAAAGACTTAAACACACAAAATATATAAAATACCATAAAATCCTATAAGATCCAAGAGTGGCCAAGTGCATAGCCAATGTCAACTTTTGTGAATTTATGAGTTTGGTCCTGTCCTTACAGAACCTACCTATAAGTATTATAAATACTTATGCTCGAATTTATTAGGTGAATATTTCATTCTTCTAGATAGTTTCATACATACTACGAGTACATATAGGTAGCTATTTTAAATTTTAAATCAAATTCCAGAAGCAGAAAATTTTCTGTAATTTGTCCTACACAAATACAGTTAATTTATATTTCCTTACAAGAACATGTTTTATCAGTGTAAAATGAGTTGAAGATGTACTAGTACTTACATAATACATAGTAGGTAGGTATGTAATACTTTGGTTGCAATTCATTACCTTTTTTGAAGACAGAAAGACAAATGAACAAATCATGAGAAAAAAATGCGGACAAATGAGCTTCGTGGATAAGGGTCATTCGAAATAAAAGTTGAAAAAGTTGCGAAAGTTTTGTACTACAGAGTATAGTTATAGTAGGTACATAGGTATACAAAAAAATGTGACCATCAATCAATCAGGGAAATGCAACCAGGATTTCTTGATGATGTTGCCCACGACAGCAGATATGTTTGTACCTACTTTTAAGGCTTTGAATTGCATTCCGATAGATTTCGAAAGGAAATTCCTACCATTTTACTCAAACTCAAAAATGTCAAAATAATTTCATTATTCAATCTATTTCTCAATTTATCAGAAAATTTTCAAATCAAAATAGTGTTAAAAGTTACAAAATTTTGTAAATTTTTTAGAAACATTTTAGTAAGTCGATACTGCTTAGATTAGTATGAGCTTTCCGACAAAGTCGAAGCGACTTTATCCGTCTATCTGGGTGTTTCTCAGTCCAAACAGATTCCTCTAAAACTATATTGGACTGATTTTAACCAAAGTTGGCATAAAGGACTCTTATAGGGTCTAGTTGTGCCGTTTCAAGAAAAATTATTGGTCCTATCTTGCGGTTCTAGTGCTGTGTACCCTTTAAAGGTCCCCATAATAAACAAATTGAAAAAATTAAAAGTAAGAGACAAATTGGTGTAGGTGTATTCAATGACAGAGAGCGAATACACCCGAAAAATGAGCTAATTTGAGATTAGAAATAATTAGCTAAAGAGTAGTTAATTAAATCCTAATTTATTTTTGATATATTTGCATTTGATCAAATGTTCGAGCTTGAAATTATCTGGGTAAGAAAAAGGATTAGAGATTTGAGCAGTATTCGACTCAATTTGTCCATGTCATGAGTAGGAAAAGGGGCAAGATTTCAATGTCCAGTCCTTAAGAACTTCCTTTGACAAAAAAGTACGAAAAAAGCAGTCAAGAATAGGATACTGGTACATACGATAGATACATATATTGCCATCGAAAAGCATTTTGGACATGAGGTCTCGAAAGTGCGTGAACATCAAAAAAGGTTAAGTTACACATCTCTAGAGACCTAATATCGTTTTATTTCTTCTGATAATATACATACATACATATGTACATACTGATACTGATACTACCTACTAACACTAAATTTTAAATCTTACACATGTACCCTACTATTTTATAGAGAAAAAGTTTAGATATTTACTTGGCTGGACTTGGACTTACTATTAGACTTGGACTTGGCTTAAAGTAACAGAAGTCTGTGAAAGATTTACAATTTTCGAAATTGGATCTTTTTCTGTGACTGGGACACACTGTGTGTTGTGTTGTATTATTGTTATTCCAGCTTATCCTGTAATCCGAGGGTTGAAATACAGATAGTATTTTTGCAATGAACTTGTAAATAAATCGCTTTGGTTTGGTTTCCTTTGGTTAAGAAAAATAACAAAAAAATATTTTTGTTTTTAGTACCTACCTACATATTTATTGTTGTGGGGCGTGTTCCTCAAGTCAGAGTCAGGACCCTTAGAAAATAGCGAAATTAAGTTAAAATTGAGAATTAAAACATAAAAGTTAAATGGAGAACTAACCACGGAATAACTTTATCTAATTTGAGCCTAGGTACTGAAATCCTAAATGAAAATATTTGTGTTTAGCCGTCTCATTATCGAATCGTAAAGTGACTAAAATAGAATTGTATTACTCGGTTTTTAGACCTCATATAAAGGTCAGAAAACCTGAAGATATCCCGAAAATTTGGTCACAGATTGTCACAAAATTCTAACAATAAACTAAAGTAACTGAAATTTTGGCTAAAGTGTGGAAAACATTTTTAAAAAACTGGCAATATTTAACCAAATTTTTGATTTTTTGACAAAAAAAGATATCGCAAATTACTTAAAAACATTTAAAAAACAGGAAAAATTTGATCAAAAAATTTCGAAAAGACAGGTCTTCGAAAGGTCTTCGAAATACTAGCTAAAATAGGCATGAAAAATGCTTAAAATTTTGCTCTTAAATACATATTTTTCGAAATTTTTGAAATATTTTTCAAGAATGCAAAGTGTTATAGGCAAATTAGGCTTGACTTTTGATACTTTGATATTTCAATTTTTTAAATAAACTGGCAACAAAAGGTTAAAAGATGGCTATAAAGCTTCAGCTCTAAATTAAATAATAAGAAAGAAAAGACTAATACTCGTAAATAGTAGTAGAGGTTAAAGAAATAATAATTTGAAGGTGAAGATAGTTATATTTATGATTTATTTCTTGACACTACAATACCCCAAGACTTGTATTCTATCAGTAGTACCTACAATTTACAATAGAATTTAGAATACAACTCACATGGGTATGATTAACTCCTGGATATTATAATGATTATTATACTGGATAACATACACATGGATTTTGTTTTTAAAAAAAACAAAAAAAACTTCAAATTCTACTTTAAAGATAAGTAGTACAAAACCGGATAGGCCAAAAACTTCAAAACTGCCAACACTTTTGCCTAATTTATGAAGGGAAGAAGGGGCGGACTATAGTTGGAAAAAAAACTAAAGCTCATTTCAATTTTTGAAAACCTGATCCCTTTTTATTACACTTTTTTAGCATTCAAATAATGCTATATAATATGTAGTATGTATGTATGCAAGTATGTATGTTTATATGTATAGGTACTTTATTTATGACAATAGCTTTTACACACCTGACTTAAGCTTATTATCATTTCTTTCTGATGCCTTGTAAGTTTTTTAAGTAAGACGATTCAATTACATTTTGGAGAAATGGTAGGGATACTCGTATAACTTTTTATCGATTTATTTTTTGATTTTGAGGTAAACTTTTAAGTTACTACTACTTTTGAAGTAGTAAGTAGTAGGTAAGTGCTTGCTTCGATTTGAAAAGCAAAGTGTTTGTAATAAGTAGTAATGATGATAATCAGATCAAATGGATAAGTTGAGAAAATTTTCAGAAAGTAAGTCATTATTTTGTGGAAAGTTAACTTATACTATCTATATTTATACTTTAAGAAGGATACTATTAGTTTTCATTTTGCCAAATAAGAATTTATCAGAAGAAATTCTGAATTTTGCAAGTTTTAGTTTCATTTTGAGGTTTTTTGACCTAAGATCAAGCACAAGTAATCTGTATATTATTTTTCGAAAAAATTACCAAAATTTTATTTTATTTTGTATTGAAAATTTCCGATCTTGGGTAAAATTCCGAAATATTTTCCGAAATTTTTGTCAAATTTTACAACTTTTAAGAAATCTTGAAAATTTTAGTTCATACTGACAAATACTTGAAAGGAATGTAACGAAATATTAGGATTTTAAAATATTTTGTAAAATTTTAAGACAAAATGACCTGGATCTAATCTAATATGTAGGTACTTTGAGATTCCTAGGTGTTTGATTCTATGTACTTATATAAGTAGTACTACTTATAGTTATGGTATGGTATGGTACTCACACCATATCTTTGAATGGACTTTTCCGCATTGATGATCCTTTATTTGAAATCTTTTCTCTCGAAAAGTTTTTGGCCAATAATAATAATATTATCAAAGTGATTCTAATAAGTGATTCTTTCAATTTCCATCATCATCAGAGAACCAAAACAAAAGAAAAGGGAAAGTTCTATCTATAAAAATATCTCATACTTTATTTCCAAAAACTATTTCTTGAAGCCAATTCTGAAATGTTATTCTAGCTGAATCCTAAATAGTAAATTTCTCGCCTTTCCTTTCCTTCTCTTAAACTTCTATGAACAAAAATAATTCAACTTTTAGATTATTTTAGCTTTTCTACTGGTTTTCTCTACATAAACATACACTGTACTTTTACTTGGTTATTATCTTTACCCATCATAGTACTTTATGGCTTTTTGTTCGCTTCATTTCTTTATTTTATTCTTTATTCTGAAACCAAAAAATAGATAAAACTTGCTTTCTCTTGCTTCAATCCTCATCAACTGAATATCCGTTTAAATCATTTTTCATACCAGTCAGAGAACTTTTTGTAGATTTTGAAAAAAAGCAAAGAAAATGTCATCACGTAAAAGCTCTAATTTCAAAAATTTCTGAAAACCAATGATATAGACTTTATTAGAATCAAATCATTAATTTATATAAAAAATCCGATTCACATTTTAAAAGTTGATCAAAATTTTGACCTTTTTTGTCAATTTCTTGGAAAGTATTCAGATATGTTTGAAAATTTCATCTAAAATAGCACCAAAAGAACCAATTAGGACGAGATTATGATATTTGCCTCAAAATTGCATAATTCATTATAATATTATGTACTAACACATGATCTAATTAAATATTTGATTGCAAAAAATATCTCGAAAAATTTAAAGAGTCTGTAGAATTTTTGAGTTTGATCATCAAGAAATGAATCTTTAAACCAGAATAAAATCTTCAAAATCTTCAAGAAGCTAGATTCGACGGCACTTAAACCCACATTTTCACCCTTTAACTGCAAATATCTGTTTGTAAAATCGGATTGAGTGTTATGTACCAGTACAATATACACAATGCAGTATTTAAATAATGCAAGTTCCACAGGATTAGATACTTTAGAAAATTACATATACTTATACTACCACAAAAACTCATTCACGATGAGAACTGAGCTGGAGAAATTTCATTCTCAGCCAAGTAAAATACCTAACATCAATGTATCTGTATCTACATAGTAGTATCTAAATCTAACCCCAGAACAAGGGGGTAAAAATATGGCCTGGTGAGATTGGTGGGGGTTCCAAATGCATCCAAAATATCAAAATATAGATAACATGTAAACTTGAACTTGAATTAAAATTCATAGGAAAACATTGCTTTACTTTACACTCTCTATGTACAAATAAGATCTAGCAGCCCTTTTAGCTCGTATTCTTAATAAACTAATCGGAACTATACGGAACTCAGAATCAGTCTCAAATATAATTT
The DNA here is from genome assembly GCA_034699045.1 of Nanhermannia cf. coronata Gr-Ori-00579. Taxonomy (NCBI): domain Eukaryota; kingdom Metazoa; phylum Arthropoda; class Arachnida; order Sarcoptiformes; family Nanhermanniidae; genus Nanhermannia; species Nanhermannia cf. coronata Gr-Ori-00579. Next base: position 21,418 of record JAQIXA010000889.1, read on the forward strand.
TAAAACAACTTAGGTACTTTATTGATAATTTACATACACATACATAATATAAATATGGTACATAAAGAATTGTACAGAATTTAGATCTATTGAAAGCACTTGTTATTTGATGAATTTAAACTATAAAAATTGACTTGACAAGTTAATTATTGCAAAACACTTAAGATTAGAGAAATAGATTAATTTAACTTATAGGGTAAAACTTGTTAGAAGAGAAGTTTGGAAAGCCTGTAAAGTGTATAGCCAAGTGAAGTTGCATGAAGTGTTTTGACCCCTAATTCCGATTTTCCCATCTTTTCATTAGTGAAGTTCAGCTTCACTTCCTCCTCTTCTTCAGCTTCTAATCCGAAGAATAGGCTTTCCAAAAGGTAACTAACACCACTGAAAAACAAGACCAATAGAAGAAATACTAGCAGAATTCGAAACCAATTAGGTCCATTAGGTCCAGGTGGCCCATGTGCAAATTGATGATGTTGGTGTCGCTGATTATGTTGTGGATTTAGATTTGGCTGGTTAATTGGTTGATGATCATCATTTACTAATTCTTCATTATTTTGAGCTCCTTGATTCATCATGTTTTGACCTTGCCCTTGATCTTGATCTTGATTCTGTTGAGTATTATTAGGTTGACGACGAAGATAAAGTGGCAGATTGGTGTGCTTGTTGACAAACTGGTTGAAGCTTTTCCTACCTTCGAAACAATACTGCTCGTCCTCAGTCAACATTTGTTTCAATTTTCAATGTTCTCGATGATGGCACTTTTAATGGTTTCATTAAATTTTGAAATTTTTGAGCTTTTTGACTTTTTGAAGAAATCTGATGATCTTTAAAAAATTTCTATGAGTAGGCTGTAAAGTATAAAAATTACCATCTCTATAGTGATTGATTCACAAAATATCTTGGTTATCATCAAATTCAAAGATAATTCGAAATTCAAATTCAAGTATCTCAAGGTCAAAGGATTTGATATAATTCACTGATTCATATAGCCAGTTTTCAAAAATTGGGTCAATAAATCAATTTTTCTCGAGTATGGCAAAACTAATAAGTTTTGACAAAAAACAGAAATTGAGAATTGAGAGCTATCCTACAATAGTTTAGCACATTTTATCAGTAATACTACAATATCTCAAAGGGAATATAAAATTCCAAAGTATATTGGCAAGATTTCATGAATTCCTCATCATCATTTCTGACAAAATCCTTTCAAAAAGAGAAAAAGAAACTTGGGGAAAAAAGGGGGACCCTTTTGTGCAAAATATATTTTACTTACAAATGTATAACACTCTGTTAAATTACCGTATATTTGAATTGCTCGAATTGAAAATGCATTAGAAAATACATCAAATAGAAATTTAAAATATGTCTTTGAATTCAGTCTCTAGAGAAAGAAATTAAAGTCTCTCTACTATTGATATTCACCAGTAGATAGTAAATACTCGAGTATCTATAAGTATACGGGTGAATTTTTTATTTTTTCTCGCACTTTGTCATGTAAATTTTGTCTTTTAGTTCAAAATGTAACCAACTAATTGTAGATTCAAGTCGTTGGATTAGGTTTGAATTGGAAAAAGAACAAGAAAAGAGCAATAGTTGAGTAGGTAGGTACTTATTCACAAGTAAATATACAGATAGTTAAGAAAAATCTTCAACTATCTAAACTAAATAAATAAGTGTAGGGACTAAATCTATAAACCTTAAATATATAAATTGACAAAAATTTATAAAATCATAGATTTTGGCTTAATAGATTTTTTCCTAAGTCAATAGAATAACCGGTCAATAGAACAACAGAACTTGGATAAATTAAATCATCCAATTTTTTATCTAAAAATCCTTTACTGGAATATGAATTTAAAATTGGTTTCTCAAGTGTGTCTAGAAAATGTCTCCTACTTATGGGTGACCTATGAGTGACTTACGGGTGACCTACTCCTCCTTATTGTCTTATTTTAAATTATTTTAAATATGGATTTTGGTGATTTTATTAGAATATCATGATTTTAGTAGGGTACCAAACATCTTACTATATTTTTTTAAAATTATGATCTGACATTGATGAATATTTACTTGATACTATAGTACTATACTAGTATTAGTACAATCTGTCTTACAAATATCATGAAAGGATCAGGTCAAAATAGTCAATTAAGCGTGAAATCTTATGTAAGTTTTTACTCATATATGTTGAACCTATAGAACTCACACGAAGTTTCAAAAGTCTACAAAAGTCTTTGAATTTCCTAACAACTTCCTTTTTACTTACTTACGACTTACTACCTATCAGCCTATCGTATATTCAAATTGAGAATTGAGAATTGAGAATTCAGACCATCCAGCCCAATTAAGTATTCTAAACAGGCTCAATTTAGCTTGACATGTGCATAATATAAATACTGATACTAGTTTTTATTATATTACCTAGTTCATTTTGTCCATATAAAAATATTATGATTAATTTATATAAATGCGAAATAACTATCAAACTTCAAACACAAATAGTCAAAGGATCATATCAGTTTTGAAATTTGAAAGCCTATGATTTAGATAGTCTGCATTACTGATACCAGTTTAGTGCTTATAGTTAGCCAAGGCATTCTTAACAATTTTTTAAGTAGGCAATTTTCCTAGTCTTCTTTTCTTCCATTTGACTACTTACATTACGAATCTAGAAGATTCTGTTTTTAGGCCTTTGCATGCTAAACCTTATACAAAGGCCAAAAAGCCAACACGAAGATATCCTTTGGTTTCAGTCTTATCAAGCATCTAATATTTAAAAGTTGAAAATATTTGAACATTTTTTGCATAATAGACTCTTTTGTATGCATTTTTAAAATACTCATGCCTAAATTATGTAGGTATAAATAAAGGTTTGTCTAGATAATCTCAAGTCAATTTTGTTTTTGATAAAAAATCCAAGGATCTCAGTTTGATATTTTTCCCACAGGAAGACAGACTATTTTTCCTGCCAAAAAAGTACTAATAAGTAATTAAATTGATTCACATACAAGATTATTAATAATTAGAACTAATTAGTCTAATTAAATATGCACTGAATGAGCATTCAAAACCCTTTATTTTCACATTTTGTTTAGTTTTTTATATTCTAATTTCAAAGCCTACTTTACTAGGGTACTAAAGGTAGGGTACTTAAGTAAAGCACACAAGTTTTAAATAAAATATTAGCTCTTTTAAAGGGTTTAACATGAGATAAAATCAATGGGTATAAAAGAATGGTACAAATGGTTCAACGAAAGGTTCACAATGGCTGTCAATTTTTTTTGAAATTCATTTCTCGTTCTTGAATTCAGAGAGAAAAAAAAATGATTTCCCTGATCTCATATCTGACGGCAAGATCTTGGAAAATGGAAGCTTATTTCAAATTTCAAAGTGTTAGATTGGAAGGATTGGATTTCAAACTTTTTATTTCTATTCTATTCAAAATCAAAATCTCACCTATTTTTATATGAGTGTTATTTAAGTGTGTATATAGTACAGCTACTCGTAGTAAAGTAGTAGTTTTATTTTATAAGTATTCAGAGAATCAAATCGAATTCAAAGGGAGCTCTGGCTGGCTTGATGGTGAGAAGATTTCACAGCTAGATAAGAAATAGATTTCGATTCAAAATTCAAACTTGATGATTCTAGAAGCTAGAGAACAAAAGAAATTTAAAAAAGAAGGTTTCTGGACAACCTGGAAAAGTGATCTTGAAAAATGACCAAATCAAAAAAGTCAAAAAATCAAAATTTTATAACCTGAAAGCTGAAAACTTTCAATTTCAGACTTACTATTGGATTTCTGAATTTTAAAGAAAGTTCCTACAAATCTCTCCAATGGTTAAATCTACCAAATTGAATATTTGGAAATTTTTGCCGTTAAATTAACACTTTGGATTTTGGACTTTGGATATTTTGTTTTATAAAAGTGTAAATGATCAACTGCTGGAAATATTTTTATCAGCTAGTTGAATCAAGTTGTGTAAAATGAACCGACTTTTTACAATATAGTAGGTGTACCCTTAAAGCTTAAAGTAAAAATTTCAAATTTTCATAAAAACTATATTGAAGCCTATTGTACTTCAATCAAAATCACACAAACTTACTTGATTATAAAATTTTCCAAAATTATTCTCATTTGCACCATTTATATGAATTGAGTCAAACCAGAGCAAAGTTCATGAGAATGTTGAAATTTTAAGAATCATATAATAGACTTTTACGGATATACCTACCATTGTTTGGAATTAATTTTTTGATTTGAATTCACACATATGATACATACATTGTAGGTAATACATTCAAACTACTGATAATAAACACGATTTTGAGGACTTGAATTTGAATTTGGAGATTTAGATAAGTAAATAATGTGGGAGTTACAATAATATGAATGATATAGATTGAGATAAATATTAAAAGTCATATTTTTCCAAAAAGGGTTTCTCTCAAAACTCAAATCAAATGTCAAAAATGCCAAGAAGCTCTTTTCGAAATGATCGATTGAGACTTTTTATAACCGGGACTTTGGAGTTAGAGGGAGGGTGTAATTTTTTTGAAACTCGATTTAAATTCTACATATACGACGTCCAATGCATTTCATTCTAAAGCTTGAATTTTTCACAAGTAACGGAGTAGGTATGAATTTACTTTACAAAATTTCAATAAAATTTTGAATAAAATTGGTCATTGAATTTATATAAATATTAGTACCTACCTATTCTTATTATGATTGTGATATTCCTATCTCTTTCAATTTAGAAATCCTTGACTCTATAATGTAATCAAATAGAGGAAAAGCAGGCTTTCAAAATGAAATTTGAGGTAAGAACACCAATATTAGAGCATTGATTGTTGTAGATACTACCTAGTGGTTAATACTACAGATAGTGGCAATCAGAATTCAAAAAAAGGGTAAAAAAAAAGATGAATCCAAATGGCAAATTTCCTTTTAAAAATTTCAAATTTTTTTATTTTTTAGATTAGAATGGAGGTTATTGCATAGCAAAATAAAAATTTTGTTTTTTTGCAATCAAAAATTGTCAATCTTGACAAAATAACAAAATATCTGTAAACTAATAGTTGGTAGGCAAAGAACACTGTGAAACATGAGTAAAGTTTAAATATTTTTTGAGAAACTTGTCACTTTACTTGTATGCAAGATATGCAAAGAGAAATGTGATTTGTGTAAAAGGCTGTTTAAAATAACTGTTCAAGATGGGTTAAATATTTTCTTACCCCTTTTCTTTCAAAAACACACCAAGTCCCAAGTTTTTTTTCTTCATTTTTTGACTGATCTGATATTCGAATTTGAAACTTTTTACGTAAGAAAACATAAGAAAAAGATAGAGAAATTTGATTCTATGAATGATTAGAAATAATGTAGTAGGGTATGTACTACTATTAGTATCAGAGAAAGTAAAGGAAATGGGTAAAAAGTTTCCTAATTTAAAATCGATTTAAGACTCTCTGAATTCTGAATAGGTTTGACAATGACAGATTTTACTTTTAGAAACAAAAAATTGCATAAATTTTTGAGTTAAAAATTTCTTTGATATTGGTAGGAAGGATCTTTTATCAAAATAAATTTTTACTCAAACATCCAGGAATCAAGATTAGAGATACATTTGAGATAATAGGAATTTTGACCGAATTACAAGTACAAAAGTCATCAAGTTTTAAATTTTTTGATTCATTAAAATCGAGTCTTAAAATCGATAGGCTGGAATTGAGTATTGAATTGAAAGTACAATATAGAGCAGTTTTGCTCTAATTTAATCTCTAATTTAACTTTAAATTCAAATTTTGAAATTTATTCATATGAACTATCTACTACTACAACATGTACTAGTTTTACTAAAACTTGTTATAATTCTTTAGAAATTAGTTTGACGGATAAAAATGCATTTTTCATGACATTCTAATATAATTATGTCACAGAAGATCCCAAGAAAATTTGAAAAAGTTGAATAGAATGCTATTTTTTACAATGTCAAAAAAGTCCAACCCATAGAATCAAAAAGTTTTAAAAAGAGATTTATAATGTGCAAAGTTTGGCCTACATATCACTACTCACTACTGACTCTGGTATTCAACTAAACTAAAAATTAGCCTACAAAGCAGTAATAAGTAATAAAATGTAAAATTTTAGAAGATGTCTTAAATTTTTGAATTTTTTCATGATTTGGGACAAAAAAGTAAAGGGGTAAAGTAGATAGTGGTTGGAATTAGAGATTCCAGCATAGCTAATTTCATTAAAAGGATACTATGCTAGGTATCTCTCTCTCGAGTTTTATAAGAGTCCCATTGAAGTGTGGCAAATGAATTCTTTGGCTTGACAATCTGTCTGGTTAGATTTATTTCTTTCGTCGGTCTTTTGTTCATCTTCGCACTTGGCACTTGAGAATCCCTTTTTCGAAAATAAGTTATATCAAACTACATACATTATAGTACTAGTAATACATAGTATCATCGAATATTCAAAATTTATAAAGAAATTGGATACAGATATATCTACCAAGGACCAAGAAAAGGCGACAACAACCGAAATTTAATTATTTCAACGCACATTTTACTGTACAATTTGGTCAAATTTAAAATTGCAAAATTTAAATTTGGAATCAGAAAACTGTGTAGGTAATAAGTAAAATAGTAAGTAGATACCTAAATCAGGTGTATTTGAACTATTTCGAATTATAACCGAATTTTGAATGCTAATATCCTAAGATGAGCTCAAACTTTTGCTAATATTTTTAAAGGTATTCGTATTTTCTCATTTACCAATCTAAAAATTCTTGATTTTTAAAAATTTCTAAGATACAAGTACCTGCTTGATTTGAACTTGAATTCGTCCATTTAATAACATTATAAAATCTTGGATATTAAGGAGTTTTACACTAGGTAGTAATTCAATTATTTTGAAGTATTTTATATTTAGAATTTACGGATAGATTAAATGAACTTGGCTAGAATGTCCGATACTTGAAATGTAAAAAGTCTCAAATTATTCTCTCAAAGATACTTTTTTGATTTTGAAGAAAAGGCTGGAAAATTCAGATAAGAAATGAGAAATAATAGTTGGTAGTGAAACTCGTTCTCAGTTCTCATGCAATTGTACACTTTGGGTTTCAAAGTTCCTCATCTTGTTGTTTTTTTACAGAATATCAGAACTCGAAGAATCATGAAAAGTTCTTTTATCCTTACTCCTTACTATGTATGTACTATTCCTCATTCTCAGAGATATTTTATTAAAGTTTTAGAGAAAAAAAAATGTTTTGGGTCCTTCACTTCAGAATAGAACTTTAGAATAGAAATCCGGTTTTTGAACATACTTTTAGGCTTACTATACTATTTACGATTATGTATTTGAAATACATACTAAGAAATATAGTTAGGTCTCAAAATTGCGTGTGTATCTTTAAGGGTCTTAAATTTCCTATAAAGTAGATAAACTAGTAAAAAATAAGAGACTTGACTTTAACATGAAAAGGGATAAGAATTTAAGACCTTATTTTACTTATCTCTAGGTAGCACAATTCAATGTTCAATACTCAGATACATACTTACTGATAGAGGTAAGGGTGAAGAACATCATATTTCTAAAACTAAAATTGTAAAAAAAAGTTCCGAGATTTTTCGATTTGAAAACAAAAGAAACTTTTGAATTCAACTTTGAGTAAGAATTTCTGAGGATGAGTCTTTCGAGTCTTGTCCCTTTTAAAATTCCACATCTTACAGGTTACACTAATTGGAAGTAAAACCCTCCAAATACCTCATATCTGATTCAAATTAAGCGTAGAATTTTTATAACAATACTACTTAAATATGTTAAAATATACTCGTACCTGTATTAAGTAGTATTTATTGAACTTGACAAAATCTTCACCTACTTCATTAGAAGTCGTTTAAGCTATCAAATACCACCTTGATCTCCCGATTAAATCCTCGTAAAACACCTAATATGTCTTTTCTCAGCTCAGGAGGTTTTGGTACTTAATTCACATTTTAGGATTTTTTAAAAAGGTTTTTAGCATTACTAGGTATCTTTTTATTAGAGTAACTTTGATGGTGAGATTACCAAATAGAATGGATATTTTAACTTAACAAAATTTCAGCCAGAAATCAAAGAGTTAATGCTCATTTGACTAAAAAATTTGATCAATTTTTGAGCATTTTTTGTTTGAGTTTTGATGCTTTCAGATTTTTAGAATTTCGCTCAATATGATTCTTATAGTACACACTACACACATGAGTCATATATAGTCTAAACTTTACTTTAATTTGCATATTTATTGAAAATTAACCGTACGTACCCGAAATAAGATAAGTAGAAATTTTAAAAATGCCTTTTACCAATACTCTTACTATAAAAAATGAAGATTTGTGGCGGTTGTCGGTTGTCGGTTGTCGTATATTAAAGCTAATTATGAATTAATACAGGGAATCCAATTTAATGCTAACCATCAGGGGAAATTGAGTAATAGTAATAAGCATTAGTTCCGAAATTATTCAGAATTTGATGATTTTTGAGGAAAAAGGGGTGAGCTAAATTTCATTTCAGCTCCCCAATCTAATGTCCTCATTTTCTTGTCTAAAAAGACAGTTAAATAATATTAGCAAGAATTTAATGAAATATCCTTCAAATATTCGAAAAAATAAAAATCACTGACACTTGTCAAAGGTCAAAACACCCAAGTACCACACACACAGATATGTAAATATGTAATCATATCAACTGATACTCATATTTACTCTATTAAATTTATAAAAAAAATCGAAATCATATTTCGGTTTTCCTAAAAAAAACCGGAAATAAAATAATTGCTTACCTTCTCGTTTGATAAAGGATATCTCTGGCGTTTTAATGAGCTTTTAAGCATTTATATGAGGTTTAACATGCAAAGGCATGAATAAATTACTCATTTAAGGAAAGATTTTTGTTTTGATATTTGAACTCTGTATCAAATTATCAGTTGACCAAATTCTACAATTTTTCGAGTTGAATCAGTCATTTTATTTCATTGCAATTACTCAGTTGATAAATGAAGTTTAGGTTTTTAGGTTTGAACTTGAAATACAGATAGGCCGAGTTCAGTGCATTTTCTAAAAATAAAATAAAATAAAGTTGTGTCTCTCGTCTAAATAAATGTAAAGTACACAACACAGTGATAGTAGCTGTATAGATATAAAGGGGATTGTGGAATATTATCTAAATTTTAAGCAATGCAATTTTCGTAGTTGGGGGAAATTCGTCTGAGCTTTCTGTCAAATATCCCTGAAAATCCAGAGCAAATTGGCCTGAGCTCCCAAGGGTTTAAAACTCAAAAGAGATAGGACCTAACAATGCGTACAATATGCACTTGGCCATTACCCTATGCACATTTATTTACATATGAACAACAATCCAGATTTCAGATAAAGTAAATATATCAAATCAAAGTACAAGATCTGTGATTCTTCACGCTTATCTTACTTTTGTATTATTTGTAAACTGTGCTTTATTATTTTGACCATACTTTTTATAACTGTCTATATACATAGATGAGCGGTGTATGATATTTGAATCATTTTTAAAATATCAAAATTCAAAATCTACAAAATACAAAATGGCTAATCTTAGCATTCATTAGCTAGTTTGTTTTTTTGTAGATTTTGAATTTTGAACATTAATAAATGCATTTCAATATTTTTTTCAATCACTATCTATCTTACCTAAATCTATCATATTTCAGACTATAGAATAAGCAGATCTATAGGTATGTCTACAAAACACTAGTTTTACGATTTTCATTAATTCTTTAGGGGAAAGTACAAGCTACCCGCAATCCGCAACTCCCGCAATTCCCGCAATTCGCGTGAGACCACCTTCAGATTATATAACCTAACCTAACCTAACCTAACCTAACCTAAATCAATCACAATCACTCAACGAGGTACCATGACCTGTAAGTAGGATTACCTACTTGCAAGTCTAAAGTTTTTTAAAGCCTTTTCAAATTACATTTCCAAAAATTTTATTGAAAATTAATAAATGTAGTTTATGGATGTGAATGTCACGATTAGTATTTATTGAAATTTTTTCAAGAATATTTAGATGTTTTGTATTTGTAAGTCAATACAGTGGATCTGTGTAACAAATCTCAAAATTCAAAATCCCAGAAAATAAACGGTTTTAGGATAAGTGTAAAATAATTCAAATGCAACTTTTAATCGAAATTTAGCCAACTTAAAACTCTATCTGTATCTGTATCTTCTGTATCTGTGACATATTGGCCATGATAGGGTGACGAAACGGCTATTTTATATTCGTAAAATTTCCAAGATTCGTAATTATGCATTGCCCAATCGATAGATTGAGCGGAATTCTAATAAAATCCTTTCTATAAGGATTTCCATTAGGTACAATAAAATTGTAGTTCCTAAGTAGTACTTGTAGTAGTAGCAGTATTAATACTGTTATAAGGGGGTTGACAACAAGTTCGAATTAATTGGTTCGAGACCTTTGAATCATTCATCATAAGCTCTGCATCCTATGACTAATATCATTCCTTAGCGAGACGAGACTTGAATTTTAAAAAGCATATTCTCATACTTACACAATCACTATAAAGTAGTAGGAACTTTAAAAATTATTTAGCCCCTACTTTGTAAATCCAAATTTCAGAATCGAAAAATTGTCAAAGTTTTCAAAGTAGGTATTCGAATCTAAAGATAAGCATTTTCTGCAATAATAATCTGTAATTTTAGGCGAATTGTCTCATTTTTATTTGACAAAATATCCCAGAATTTTACATAAAAAATTGCTTTTCCAGTAGAAATTCGGCCATGTATTTAAATATCCGAAATTCGGCTATGTATTTGGATAGCCGAAATTCGGCTGTGTATTTGAATAGCCGAAATTCGGCTGTGTATTTGAATAGCCGAAATTCGGCTGTGTATTTGAATAGCCGAAATTCGGCTGTGTATTTGAATAGCCGAAATTCGGCTGTGTATTTGAATAGCCGAAATTCGGCTGTGTATTTGAATAGCCGAAATTCGGCTGTGTATTTGGATAGCCGAAATTCGGCTGTGTATTTGAATAGCCGAAATTCGGCTGTGTAT
>JAQIXA010000890.1:0-32452 GCA_034699045.1 Nanhermannia cf. coronata Gr-Ori-00579
CTTACACCGGTCCATTCTTGCACCGGTCCATTCTTGCACCGGTCCTAAATAAACCGGTCCCATATTACCGTATTTCGAAAAAAATACCTGTCCCATGAGTTCGCACTTACGATTAGCATTGGAATTAGAACCAAAATTTGGTTTGTTAACCTCATAAAACATTTTTTCGAAATTTTGAAAAATTAAGTAAGTAATTAACAATTATATTTAGTAATATGTATTAGTATAATTTCGGCATAATTCAGCATAAAATTTCGGGTGGACTTTAGTATAGCGGCGGTCGGAAATCACTCGAAACAAATTTTAATAGACGAATTCGACACTGCTGCATTCAGACCTGAAAGAATTTTTATGCAGAAATGGCACGTTCCAGAGATAATCGAGGTCAAAGGTTAGGTTTGTAGCGAAAAAAAATTCTTTCAGATCTGAAATCTGAGCGCAATTGTTGAATTAGTCTATTAAAATTTATTTCGAATGATTTTCGACTAAAATTCTTCCAAAATTTTGAAAATCATTTTGAAAATCTTTTTTTGAAAAGTTTTTTGAAAAAATAGATTTTATTCAATAACATAACAAGTAAAAATTACATTTTTACATAATTTTTCAGGTCAAAGGTCAACATTTTCGAATAAGTGAATTTCATTAATTTAAAGGTGGCAATCTCGAGTGTTCAGTCCAGTGTTAAGCACTTATTTTCATGTTAATTTGTAGTTAATATTATATTTAAAATTGCTAAAAAATTCACAATATAGGTATCTATATCAGATTTTCTTCTAGGTATTTTAATTGTTAAATAAATATACAGCAGCGTTACCTTCAAAGTGAATATAAGTACATAATACCTATGTACACATATTATGTAGGGTACTTCAAATATTGATATATTTGGCACTGAAAAGGAATGGCACTGCTGTCGCTCTTTTATACAAAGGGGTGGGACTTATTCTTTATTGATGATTATTTGGCATGTTTGTACCCTACGTAAGTACTTATTACTTAATTCGAAAATCGCTTCGAGTTTTCAAATCTAACCGCTTCTGTAAAATACGTTTTTAAGATGACTCTTTTCTAAGGAATTTAGGGGTGGAGTTTAAAATTGTTTGTTGATTGACTCATATTCATAATGCGTTTGCGAATAGCCATAAAGCTCCAATTCTGAACTGAAGAACATTATGGTAGAAAACAATAAACACTAGAAATATATAAGTAGAGGAATTATTCACCAAACTTCGTTTCAACGCTTGCACGACTCACTTCACTCACTTGTACAAGTATAGGTATCATATTATATTATTCATTTCATATTATTATATTATTCTTTGCTAGCCTCTTTTCCTGTGCTGTGTAGCTGAAATACAGAATATTATCTAATTCTTACGATAAGTAGAGAATAGAATAGAAACAGCTTTCACAATACAACAAGGAAAGGATTTCTATTTGTAAGAACATAGTAGAATGTAGACTTCATCACTTTATATTATATTAAATTTAAATTTACAATAATACCCAATACCCTATCTAAATAATATTTTTTTACGCGCATATAAAAAATTTCCATATAGGTAATTTTCTAATAAGAAATAATAATTACGAAATAATTATTTTTATTACTATTAAAATTAAAATTTTCTTTTACTTAATTTGTAAATAATTTTTATATGTAGGTAGTAAGTATTTATTTTTTTTAATACATCCATTATTTATTATTGTTAGAATTTTTCAATTGATCGATCGGTTCTTTAAATTTATTTTTTAAGCCTCCATTTTTAATTTTTATTGGAGAGGAGTTGAATAATTTAGTCCGTTGATGCATAAATATTTATTCAATAGACTAATTTTATATAAAAAATTATTTTATCTCGCAAATTCTTTGCAGCGCGCGCAGAGCATTGTAAGTACTTATTGTAGAATCATAAAATAAATATTTTATCTTTTTCTATAGATTCTTTCATAAATACCATGGTAATATTTTTTATTCCTTTGAAGAATTTTTGAAAAGTTTTAAGAAAACGTATATTTTTCATTGTTGGAAAATCGTTTCAATATTTTATTTTCTATCGTCATTTTTAAATACGTATTTTAAGTTTAAGTCGCCATTTTTATTGGGGGAGGAGTTTAAAATTTGGCCGTTAACATATACATAGTAGGTTGGGTGCGCAATTGAAAGTGGGACAAAATTTTATATAAGAAAATTCAACACCCGAACTTCGATACGCAGCAAAACTAATTCTGTTCTGTTCTGTCTAGGATACTCTTGTTTAAAACATACCCTATCTAGGTATACCTTTATACAATTTCCCCCCTAGCTAACTACATAAAAGAATTTTATATATTTCAGGTTTGGTATTTGGAAACCAGTAGACCCGAGCGAGCCAGATTTGTGTAAGCGAAGCGAATAATATTATACTACACAATTACAATAGGTATAGGGGCTCATTTCGAGGGCGCAATCCTTCGAAAAGACATCTACTAAAGTTTGACAAGGTTTAAGCAAATTTCAAAATCCTTAATTACTTAATTAAAATTATCGTTAAATTCTCCCTCCAATTTGTAAAAATTTCTAAATTTTTTCAAAATTCCTCAAAATTCTTCCAAAATTTTTATTTTATTCTTAAAAAATTAGTTTGAAAGTTTTCAAAATAGTTGAGCCCCAAAAATTTCCTAAACAAAATTTTGAAAATTACAAAAAATATTATTGTTATTAAAATTACGTTAAATTAAAACTAGTGTGCCAAAATGAATATAGATTTAAAGAGATTAAAAATTGACATGAAATCCAATCATTTTTGTTATAAAAGTGGGACAAGGAATTTACAAATCCGATCACAATCCAGATACGGATATACCCTGAGGCGACTTCTTCAGAACAACAAGATGGCGACCAATGATAAAAGGGAGGAGTTAAGGAATGGTCAATGTCAAAATATGACCTCTGGTAGTGAAAAAAGTTCATCCCCAACGACGAAACGGCGTAAACCAAGACCTAAAAAGTTTTCCAAAATTGGCCCTAAATCTTATTTGCAGAAAGTACAAATGGCGAATTTCCGTTCTATTGCTAAAAGAACACGAATGGTATGCTAATGCTAACAATATACCCAATTTTATAAATTCAAGGTCAAGGTATTATAAATTTTTTATTTAAATTTTTAGGCTTCTGGATTACTCAAAAGGGCTTCTATGAGATTAAAAATTCGAGACAGTAAATACTCAGCAAAAGGTAGGGGATTTTAGAATTTTAACAAAATAATAATAATTTATAAATTCTTTTATCTATTAATTTTTAAATCAGCTCTTAAAAACCAATTTTTTTCCGGATTTTTACTTGTATTAACTTGTAAACGTGAGGAATAAATAGGATTTTTCGTAGCTAAATTAAAAGAATAATTTTGTTAGGCATAGTTTATTGATAGTTTATTTTATATTATATTTATCTGGATTTAAATTTTAAATTTTTTTTGTAGAAAACCATTTAAAGATTCACCGAACAGTTGAATTTACCAAAGCTGATCTTAACTACGGATGCGAAAAATCGAAATTGCTTTTTTTATGCAGTTTAGACCTAGTTCCTAAAGGTATAAATTTTTTCATTACTTAATTTACTAGCTTTATTCAAGTGACTAATATATTTATACTTTAAAAATAGAATCAGCTTTAAAACTTCCTCTTGTCTTTGTGAAACCATTGCCAGAGAATCAAGTAAAATTATAAATATTTTATAAAATGTATTGTTGTGCGCCGTGCGCTATTTACCTAATTCAGCTCTGAAAATCAGATTTTTCTTCAACTTCATTTCATTGGAGATAATTGAACTATTTTTAGTGAAAGTATTGGACATGTCATGTCATTTGACCTTGTCATTTTCTATGGTCGTTGACAGATAATTTTTTCCATAAAATTTTATTTTTATGTAAGCTTTGATTTAAAATAAAAGTACTTTAATCCCGAATATCTCGAAACCGAAATACCTGGTCAGAGCAGAGCTGAATTATAAGAATAGGCCTTATCAGTATGCTATTAAAATACTAATATTACATTAAAAACTCTTATATTTTAGGCTAAAGAATTTTTGTTGAAAAGACAGAAGAAAATTGATGAAGGGATATTTGATGTTAATACTCCTAGCAAAAGGATAATTCCAAATTTTGGCGTTCTCCTTAATGACGCGGATGATGATATAATTATCGATAAGTTTATTCGACATGATATGGGCATTGCTCTGGAGAGGGTCAATAATTTAGATTTCAAGTTAATTGATTTTAGTGTCAATAAAAATAACAATGGAAATTTCTTGAAATCCATACTTCAACCTCAACATAAATATAATGGACCACCATCATCAAGAGTTCATCCAATTAATTCATCATCTAGTTCATTCGACCATGTAATATTCTACTAGAAATATTACCTATAAATATTACCTCTTTTACCTATTTCTTGTTTTTGTATTCTGTATAGGCTCTTCGGATTAAAAATGAAACACCTAAACCGCAATGCAGTAAACAACCCATGATATTATACCATCCTCGACAACAATTACGCCAACAACAACAGCAGCAGAAATCCCCACAAACATTTCCTCTTTTACTACAACAACAACGAAAGCGGCAACCACCAATGATTCCAACATTTGTTAGCAATATGAATATGAATAGGAAAACAGCAACAGTTAAGCCAATTATGAGAAATGTTCCAACATCTTTGCCCACTTGGAATACAGCAGATACAGATTATGACCTTATTATTGAGAAAGTTATTTTACATCCACAGAACGGTAAAGTTGTTCAAAGTTGTACTGATAAATTCTACGAGGGGTTTAGAAGATCTCCTCAAATACCTAGAGCTAGAGCTCCAATGGATATAGATGGTAATGGTAAATGAATTTTGATTTTTTTATTGTTTTATCAATTCCAGTCAAATCTTGACTTTTTTCGGTCGCTCGGCAAATTCACTTTCCTTAAAAATAGAAACAAGGACATCCATTATGTTTGCTTTTTTATTTTAAAAAGATGCTTTATACTCCAAATTGCAGAGCATTTTGTAACTTTATCTCTTCTATTAGAAATTTCTGATCAAAATACTGATATTTTACCATTTTCGTTGTCTATAGGTAGAAAAGAAAGTTAAAGCCAATCAATTGATAAAAACAAGCTTAGACTGGAATTGATTAAAACGCTCGAATAAAAACATATTTAAAGATGATTTACCAACGAATAGCTTAATTTATTATACATATTATGTAGTGTAATAATGTATCTAAAATTATCTACTTTTTTATTATTTAATTTTAGCCTTGAAAGATACATTATTGGAACTCAACACTCAGATTACATTGCTTTGATGGATTAAAACTTGGACTATTTAAAATTAAACCTAATCTACTCTACTCGTTTTATCAAGATCAACCACCAACTAATGAAATATTATCTACCTATCGTACACTATAATTTAATTTTACAATTTTAACACATCACTATAAGTATTTCATGTTCTCATAAATTTATGTTCTCAATTTCGTGTTCCATTTTTATATCCAATAAGTACCCTATATTTAGGTATCTAATTTAATTTAAGGAGAATGATATTATGAACTCGTATATTTAAAGATGATTTACCAACGAATAGCTTAATGTATTATACATATTATGTAGTGTAATATTTTTATAAACTTACATACTCAAGTCATATTTAAGTATTTATTTAAACTTTTCTACATTAAAATATTAATTATTGTATTGCCGGGATAGGCTAGGATATATGTATTTCATTTCACGTTTAATTATTCAATCGAGATTTTTTATACAGAAAACTAAGATTAACTTTCAAATATTTCCATATTCATCACATTTATAAAGAGTATAAATTACAATTTTCGACGAAATTATTACGAATATATGAAATTATAAAATGTTATCTAATTTTAATATTTATCTTGTCTTAATTAGGTATATGTAGGTATGTACTACTTATCAAATACAAAACAAAATAAAAAATACAGCATTACCTTATATAAATCCTATTTTAATATTATGTAAAATGATCTATATTACCACCTATATTATGTACATGAGTAATATAAAAGCCAAATTGTGCAATATGCAAATCTTACTATAATTATACAACAACTAGTATTTTTTAAAAGTTGTCAAGGTCTAGGTTATAAAAATTTATGTAAATCAACGATCTATTGCAAATAAAAAAAAGTTGCAAAAATTTTTATCAAAAAAAATTAATCAAAATGGCTGCCGATTTTTGTATTCTTCGTCGACTTTTAACAGTTATATTATTTATTTTAACTTCAATAAGATCAGGAACATCACAGGTTAGAATACGAACATATTTGAATACTAATTAGGTATTTTGGGCTATGATTCTAATGATTTTAAATATTTAGATGGAAGGTTGTAATCAAATAAAAATCTGTTTGAATTTACCTGATGAACCTTCAACATTCATAGCCATTGAATATTTGGATACAAATTCATTTGAATTTACACTTTCTGCAAAAATTGATGGCTATGTAGCACTAGGTTTTTCAAGAGATACTCAAATGGTAAAACAAAGATATTTTTTTTTTAATTATACAAAATTACCTTATCATCATAACTTATTTGTATCGGTAATAATAATTTAAAATTAATATCAATTTAGGGCGACGATGGTGTCTTTGCTTGCCTTTACAATGATAAGGATAAAAATCCAGTTGATGTTAAGATCTCGAAAAATGATGGGCATCAAAATGCACCATTAGCCGTAAGTTACCACGCTTTTCAATTTTTTATTCCAATCTCATAAAAATCATGCTCTTAAAGATCTAGTCTCTATTTTAGTACCCTACTATATTTATATAACATACCCAGGTACTTTATGTTTAATGTTTATATTTTTTAGACATGAATTGAATGAATAGAATCTATTGACAGAATCATACTATATTACTTACTCTATACATTTGCATTTTCAGCATCCTGATATTGAGAAACAGATAAATAAGATACAGACAAGTCGATTTGGTGATCAAATTTTTTGCAAATTTCAAACACAAGCTCGATTAAATTTTGGAAATTATAAGTTCGACTTGGAGCATGAACCAGTTCATTTACTAATTGCTCAAGGGCCATCGACATCGTCAAGTAAAGTTCTAATATTTAAATATCTATATCTACTCGTAATAACAAGGGAAGCATGATCTGACTATTATTTTAGATCTTGAAAAGCATTCGGTTCAAGTCGCGACTGCTGAACCAGTGAATTTAATGATGTTTGGTCGACAAGAAAATGGATTAGTAGAGTCAGCTCCGTAAGATTTTTGAATTTTCGATTTTCGACTAACCATTGGTAGAAACTCAAGGTCATAGGTTGCATACAAACTTCAAATTAATGATTCCAATTCGCCATTTTCGATTTACTATGTGTAAAATATGGAAGTTTCTGACAATGCAATGCAATGGGTTTACAATGTCAAATATGTTTCTACCAATTTACCAAATAATTAAGAAACTAAAAAAGAAAATTGTTTTATTATGAGTTTATGAACTTAACTGTTTACTAGATTGGATTTTGGTAATTCAAGTCTCATAAATGCATCTTATGGTTCTACACGACTAATATCTGTAAGGTTGAACATGTATTAAAAATAAAACTATACATTCAGCTCTGAAAATGTAGGTTTTTATTTCAATTTTACAAGTAAAATAAGCATGACAAATTGAGTATAATTGAGACCATGATTTTTCAGTGCTGAACTATCTAAATAAAATGTAAAATTAATATATTTTCGAGTTTAATTAGGAGAGCAAAGATAAAACTTGGATGAAATTACATGCTGTCTTTATGATAATCGCTTGGATTAGTTAATAAATTAATAAATTATTATAAAGCATCATTTAAGAGTTCTAAAATGTTGATTTTTTTTTAGTATTCTTGCCAATTGGTGCAATGGTTTCAAGATTTTTCAAAGAAACTTGGACGGATATCCATATTTTTGGCAGAAGGTTTTGGTTTTGCGTAAGTCACTAAATAGAGATCAATAAAACTGATTCATTAATTTATAGTAATTGTTTTGTATTTCAGCTCCATATTGTGTGTATGATCAGCGCATTCGTATTCGCCATTTTTGGATGCATTTTTATTCAGATAAACCGTGGATACATTTTTGTTCCCGATTCCAAAACCAAATCATTTGATCACTGTATAATGGGACTGGTGGCCGTTTTCCTGATGGCAATAAACATTTCCAGTTTTTGGATTCCATTCAAATCGAAAACTAAGAAAGATGTTCAATTCATATTTCATTTTGTTTTTGGGATCGGTTCTTTCTATATTGGGGGTAAGTGAACCTGGAAAATTCTCAGCTCTTTAAAGCCAGATTTTGACTCGCGATTATATTCCACAATTTTTAATTAAGAGCTATAAGAGTATGATTAATTTGAATTGTTTTAAATTTCCAGTTGTTAATATCGCTCTTACTCCAACCTGGCTGGGGAAAGATTCAATCCTGCCCTGCTACACACCTTATAACATCCTGATTTGGTGGATTATCCATCTAGCAATCTATCTTTTAATCAGTTTGCTAATTACCATCAATGATCATTCAAATGCCAGAGGTTCAACAAGTTATATTTTAGCATTAAAGTTAACAATTATTGATTTTTGATTGTGTTTTTAGGTTGGATTGATTATGATGGGTGGAGAGCCTTCTCTATTCCTATGAGAATGGTTTATAGTGGCGAAGCTCCTGTAATTAAATACCTAAAAATTCTATTATACTCGTACTTATATGATTTAATATACCATGATTGAATTTTAAATTTTAGAGTACAACTTTAAGAAAATCCATTCTACTACTGTATATAATGGTGTCACTCATTATGGCGATTTTTCTCATGGCTTCTGTCAAAGATCAGTATAATTGTTAAGCCTAATTTTGTCTTAGCTTTCCATTGTAAGAAAGATTTATAGCAATAAAAGTTACCCGAAAACTAATCGTCTATTAATTATTTATCTCAAAAGATTATTTTGACCAAATAGACTAGAGAATCTTGATGTACTAAATATACTCGTATTCAATTAATTTAAACAAAATATCCTATTTCTCTGGTTTTCCTACTAGTTATAAATTAGGGGTAGAGGTAGGGTACTATACGATTTTTGTTTCACATTAATTATTTGCTTTATTAAATTAACATTTTGTATAATTACAAATTCATTCAAGTAGAAGTAGAGAAAGCACATGTATCACAATTCAGAATACATATTAGCACAATCAATCCATAGTCCAGTCACTTTCAGACACTATATATATATAGAATGTACTAAATAGAATGCCAAATGTTTATAAAAATTTTAGGTAAAAATTTAGGCTTATTACTCCTCGTCAGAATCAGCCTTTGTGCTTCTGGCTTGGCTTCTATATATGTAGGGTAGATAAATAGAATGCAAAATGTTTAGAAAAATAGAAAAAATTAGGATAAAATTTAGGCTTATTACTCCTCGTCAGAGTTAGCCTTTGTGCTCCTGGCTTGATTTCTATATATATGTAGGGTAGGTAAATAGAATGCAAAATGTTTAGAAAAATTTTAGAAAAAATTAGGATATAATTTAGGCTTATTTTATTACTCCTCGTCAGCGTCAGTCTTTATGCTTGTGGCTTGATTTCTAAATATGTAGGGTAGGTAAATAGAATGCAAAATGTTAATAAAAATTTTAGAAAGAATTTAGGGAAAAAATTAGGCTTATTACTCGACTTCAGCCTCAGACTTTGCGCTTCTGGCTTGACTTCTTATACATATATTTAGGGTAGGTAAATAGAATGCAAAATGTTTAGAAAATTTTTAGAAAAAATTAGGATAAAATTTAGGCTTATTTTATTACTCCTCGTCAGCGTCAGTCTTTATTATGCTTCTGGCTTGATTTCTAAATATGTAGGGTAGGTAAATAGAATGCAAAATGTTAATAAAAATTTTAGGAAAAAATTTAAACTTATTACTCAACATCAGCCTTCTTAGACTTTGTACTTCTGGCTTGACTTCTATATAATATGTAGGGTAGGTAAATAGAATGCAAAATGTTTATAATTTTTTTTTTAATTTAGGAAAAAATTTAGGCTTATTCTCAGACTTTGTTTTTCTGGCTTGATTTCTTGGTTTTTGTTTATTGAGTATCCAGCAGGCGACAATGCCGATGATGATGATGGGTAGCAAACAGCAACAGAAGACCAAAAGAATAACGACTAAGGCAAAGATATCAAGTCCAATATCCAGTACTTCGAAGACCTTCGATTCCGGGTCCGGCGGTGGGACGGTTGAATCAGATGACATCTTGAGTTGATGACCTCGACCTACAAAGTTCAAAATTTCAATAAAGACAGGAGAGAATAATAAAAAAAATTGTTTCTAGGTTAGAAATTTGACTCGTATTATATTGTTGTAAGCAAGGCCTATATTGTAGATAGAATTCTATCTATAGGCTTTGGTTGTAAGGACTTTATAAGCAAATTCTTGGTTTCCAATAGTTGCGTCACTCATTATGGCGATTTTTCTCATGGCTTGTCAAAGACCAGTATAATTTTTAAGCCTAATTTTGTCTTATTCTTAGTATTAGCTTTGTAAGATTTATAGAAATAATTAATGGTACCGTTTTGGTCTAAATTGGTTAAGAAGAACTCTGGGAGGAGTTGTGGATACCACAAACATAGGAGTCAAATGCATAAGTCGAGAATCGTTTACATTACATTCACTCATTTAACTAAAAATTACCCGAAAACATTATATAAATCGTCTAATTAATTATTTATCTCAAAAGATTATTTTGACCAAATAGATTACTTATGCGGAGTCTTGATATACTATAAGTTACTCGTATTTAGATTTAGAAACAAAATATCCTATTTCTCTGGTTTTTCTGCTACTTAAGATTAGTTATATAAATTAGGAGTAGATGTAGGGTACCCTACTATATGATTTTTGTTTAACATTAAATATTTGCTTTATTAAATTAAAACATTTTGGATAATTATAAATTCATACAAGTAGATGTAGAGAAAGCACATGTATCACAATTCAGAATACATATTAGCACAATCAATCCATAGTCCAGTCACTTTCAGACACTATATATATATAGAATGTACTAAATAGAATGCCAAATGTTTATAAAAATTTTAGGTAAAAATTTAGGCTTATTACTCCTCGTCAGAATCAGCCTTTGTGCTTCTGGTTTGGCTTCTATATATTATGTAGGGTATGTAAATAGAATGCAAAATGTTTAGAAAAATTTTAGAAAAAATTTAGGATAAAATTTAGGCTTATTACTCCTCGTCAGAGTCAGCCTTTGTGCTTCTGGCTTGACTTCTATGGGTAGGTAAATAAAAATGAAAATGTTTATAAAAATAAAAAAAATTAGGAAAAATTTTTGGCTTTATTACTCAACGTCGTCAGCGTCAGTCTTTGTGCTTCTGGCTTGACTTCTATATATGTAAAGTAGGTAATTAGAATTAGAATGCAAAATATTTATAAATATAGAAAAAAATTAGGAAAAAATTTAGGCTTTATTACTCAACGTCAACGTCAGCGTCAGCCTTTGTCTTTGTGCTTCTGCTGGCTTGGCTTCTATATACCATATGTAGAGTAGGTAAATAGAATGCAAAATGTTTACAAAAATTTTAGAAAAAAATTAAGACTTTGTGATTCTGGCTCGAATTTTTGGTTTTCGTTTTTTGAGTATACAGCAGACGACAATGCCGACGATGATGATGGGTAGACAACAGCAACAGAAAGCCAAAAACAAAATGACGAAGACAAAGACACCAATTGTCATCCCCAGGACTTCTTGGATCTTCTTCTTAGCTTCCGGTGAGGGTGTGAAGGTATGGTTTGAATCAAATGACATCTTGAGTTGATGACCTCGACCTACAAAGTTCAAAATTTCAAAAAAGGCAGGAGAGAATAATAAAAAAATTGCTTCTAGGTTAGAAACTTGTCTCGTATTATATTTCTGTAAGGACTTTATAATTTTTTAAGTTGTCAAAGTCTATAGAAATGATTATTCTAAAAAAATGGTAGGTATATCCAAGCCTATAGAAACAGCATCGTTTATAGCAGGACATGGGATGACTGTTTCTATAGGCCTTAGATATATCAATGATTTACTGTAATTGTAATCAAATAAAAAGGTACAAAAATATTTCTAGAAAAAATGGCTCCCCATTTTTGTCTTCTTCGTCAGCTAATACTGGCTGTAATCATTTTTAATTTAATAAGAACAGGATTATCACAGGTGAGCAATCACTAATCAATAATCAGTAATAAACCTAATAGGCATAAGGCATTATTATAGATTTTAAAATGGTGGTGTTTTAAATTTTTAGAAAGAAATAGAAAAAGAAAAGGGAAAAGATGGTTGTAGTATCAGAAAAATCTGTATGAATTTATCTGACAAACTTGGAACTTTCATCTCCATTGAATATTTGGATAAAAATTTATTTGAATTTACAATCTCGGGAAAAACTAAAGGGTATATCGCACTTGGCTTTAGTAGAGATGCTCAAATGGTAAAATTTTATAATATAGACCTATATTTTATCTATATTTTATAATATAGACCTATATACCTACGATATTATCTTGTATTGTAATAATAAATTAATTTCAAAAGGGTGATGATGGGGTCTTTGCTTGCGTTTACAATACGGAAAAAGATTCAGTTGATGTAACGATCTCGAAAAATGATGGAGATCACGAAAATGACCCTTTAACCGTAAGCATTTCAGTTTTTTAAATCAATCTTAAAGCTTCAATTTTATAGATATATTTTCATGCATTTACTCGTAAAATCGAGGTTTATCAGAACTGAATTAAATATATAAAGCTCTAGAAAATTCAATTTTCAGAAATCTGAAATCGAAGTAAATAAGAGCCAGTTGGAACGAACAGATGGTACAATTCTTTGCAAATTTCAAACAAAAGCTCGATTGAATTTTGGAATTGCCAAGTTCGACTTGGAAAAGGAAAAAGTTTTTTTGCTAATTGCTGAAGGACCATCGAAATCGTCAGGTAAACTTTAAACTTAAATATTTAAATATTTTTAATGGTCTGTACTAACAAGGAAAGTACTTGAGTTGAAGTCAGAATTATGAAATTTTGGCTATTTATTTAGATCTTGAAAAGCATTTGGTCCAAATGGCATCTGGAAAAGCAGTGAATTTAACGTTGTATGGACCTCGAAATCAAAATGAATCTGAAGTAACTACTGATAATTCAACTACAGCTGTTGAAGCTGTAATTGCAGCTGTTCCAATTGAAGCTGAATCAACTACAACTAAAACTGCTTCTGAAACTGATTCAACTGCACAGTCCACCATTATGGATACTAATAGTAGTGATAATGAAATGAGTACATTGTCCAGTATGGAATCATCTGAATATATGAGTACTAGAGTAAATGCTTCTGATGCCATTCCTATAAAAAAGGTAACTTAAATCTATAAAAATAAAATTCATAAATACCGTACATTTTAAATGTATCTAAAATCGCTAGCCTTTAATAGTTTCAGCTTTTAAAATACACACATATGTAATTGAATCTCAATTTCTCACAAGTGAAATAAACTGGAAAACTAAGAATTGAGATCTAGTGACCTTTGAGAGCTGAATAATCAATAAAATAATATGCAACTTAATATTTTTTTGTGATTTTAGAAGACCAAAGATAAAACCTGGATGAAATTACATGCTGTCTTTATGATAATTGCTTGGATTAGTTAATAAAATCTTATTATAATCAACATTTTCAAAGTTTTAAAAATCATATTTTTTTTAGTATTTTTGCCAATTGGTGCAATGGTTTCAAGATTTTTCAAAGAAACTTGGACAGATATCCATATTTTTGGCAGAAGGTTTTGGTTTTGCGTAAGTCACTAATATAAATAGAGAAGAGATCAATAAAACTGATTCATTAACATATTGTAATTGTTTTGTATTTCAGCTCCATGTAGTGTGTATGATCACCGCATTCGTTTTCGCCATTTTTGGATGCATTTTTATCCAGATAAACCGTGGATACGTCTTTCTGCCCAGTCCCAACAAAAAATCATTTGCTCACTGTATAATGGGCCTGGTAGCCGTTTTCCTGATGACAATTAACATTACCAGCTTTTGGATTCCATTCAAATCAAAAATTCAGAAAAATATTCAATTTATATTTCATTTCGCTTTTGGGATCGGTTCTTTCTACATTGGGGGTAAGTGAACCTGGAAAATTCTCAGCCATTCTAATTAGATAGCTCTGAAATCTCTGAAAAGCCAGATTTTGACTTCGATACTACTAGTAAATGTATACATCTAAAACTGAGGCATATTCAACTATTTCAGAGCTGAATGAACTGGTGTAAAATTAATTTTTTTTTCAATTTTTAGTTGTTAACATCGCTCTTACTCCAACCTGGCTGGGAAAAAAATCAATCTTGCCCTGCTACACACCTTATACCATCCTGATTTGGTGGATTATCCATCTAGCAATCTATCTTTTAATCAGTTCACTAATTACCATCAATGATCATTCAAATGCCAAAGGTATAATATGGGTCATGGGTCAAAATGATAATTATTGACTTTTGATTGTGTTTTTAGGTTGGATTGATTATGATGGATGGAGAGCCCTCTCAGTTCCTATGCGAATGGTTTACAGTGGCGAAGCACCGGTAATTAATTATTATAAATTATACATTAATAATTATGTATTTACACTGTGTAGGTACTGTACATATATATATATAAGCACTTGTATGATCTACCTTGCCTAATATATTGATGATTTAATTTTAGAAATCAACTTTAAGAAAAGCCATTCTACTACTTTATATATTGGTGTCACTCATTATAGCGATTTTCCTCATGGCTTCTGTCAAAGATCGACATGATTGTTAAATACTTACTAATTTTGTCATAAAGGTTCATTGAATAATAATAATAAAGTTGAATGCCCGATACTATTAGATAAAAATGACTTAATTACCTTGCTACTGCCTAATTAGTTTTTCTCAAAAGATTATTTAATCTTAAAAGTACATTAGTTGAATACAAGCTTAAGTAGTACTTACTAGAACTATAATTGTGACTTGAATTTTGAATAGAAAATAAAATTTCTTGAAATGATTAATACAAGGGCTAAACTGATGATCCTTTTGGTTTTGTCATTGGTAAGTCCATTAAAATAAGGTTAAATAAGGCTATGTTAAAAAAAATTTTATTTTTTATTTTTTAATAGCTTTTTGCAATGGCTATAACCATTGCCTCCATTTATGTTTTAGTATCGAGGGTTCAGCAAAATCCGAATGATTTTGAAGTTTCAGGTGTTGGAATTCATCGAGGATCAGATGAAGAGCATCGGATTTTTGAAGAATTTAAGAAAGATTGGAATTCATCGAAAACCATCATTTTGATTTGCTGTTCCATTGTTTTAGTATCAGCTCTTATCGTAAACTTTTCTAAAAAAATATTTTTCTAACATACAAAAATCATACATTTTAAAGCAAATTTTATGGGTTCATTTAAATCAGTTCTACAAAATCAAATTTTGAATACATTTTAAATGAATATCTTCGAAAATAAATGCCAAAAATTGATTTTTTCTAGCTGAATTAAATGAAAAAACCATAATACTCGTACATATACTTCGATTCAAAACCCCGATTCTCTGAAATAATTAACCTAATCTTATCCGATAGAGATCGAATTTAGAAAAATTTATAGCAAGGGTTTGAAGGGCCAACAGTTTTTTTGAACATTTTTGTTTTTTCCAAAAAAAATCTATTGAATTTTACAAAATTAATGCTATTCTTTCAATTTTTTTAGCAACTAATTGCAGCACTGTTCTTTCTATACCAAACCAAGGATAATGTAATTATCCATTACCTAATTATTCATAGTATATTTAATTTAGTTCTGAAAAGCTTCTCTTATGACCTCAATTTCTCAATATTACTAATATTTATTAGTGAAATAAGGCTCGAATCGGGTTTTCAGAGCTAAATTGAATGAATAAATCCTATTTGAAATTGATCATCAGTTATTTGAACAATTTTTTTATAGTGCATTAATAGAAACGGGAAACTCCTACCATTAAATTTTTGGATGTTTATAAATGGCTTGGCGCTTATAGCGATCTTAATATGGTTTAAAAAACGAATTTTCCTGATTTGATCTATAAAAAATTTTTGAATGTAATTTATAAACTTGTAGCCTAATCATAAATGCATTTTATGATCCAACCAAAGGGAAAGTATCGACTGAGAAAGGAACAGAGAATGTTATGATTCGATCAAAATCTCCAGACATGTCCAAACCCGAAATTGGACTTATAACATTTCTTCAACAAGGTCTCAATATGTACAATTCATTACTCGGAGCAGGTAAGTATTTATTACTTTTTAAAATATGTCAAAATTATATCTACATTTACTACTTTTTTTTTTTAATTTTTATAGATATTGGGTTCCTATTCTTCAGTATGATCCTTATGTCCTGTTATAAACGACGATTTGAGGATAAAAATCAGTCAAATAAACCACAACAAATTGAAATTGAAGAAATTGAAACTCCCCATCCTTCAAGTTTGAATGAAAGATCATAGGAAATTTCTTGAAAATTCAACTCCAGTTTTATATCTAAATTACTGTAATTCTAAATCAAAAACGAGCTAACTATAAAATTCTAATCTTACGAGGTAGGTAAGGTACATTTTTTCAAAAAATTCTTTTGTATTTTGCTAAATTATCAATTTGTTCTAGTTTTTCTTAATATTATGTATTTGTAGGATATACTTAAAAGATTCAAAAAAATTTGAAACTTTTATGGATAATTTCAAATTTTATTCATAATAGGAATTAATAAGGGGAAATAAAGTACCTACATATGTAATGCTTTAGATTTATGTTAAAATATGGATTATTTGTTAAAAAATTGCAAGATTTTTGCAATTTATAATCTTGTAAAATAATAATGTAGAAGCCTATTCTAGTAAGCCTATTCTATATGAAACTAGTACTATAATTGGAGAAAATACATAAATTAGGTTAGTATCTGTATACACCTGATTTTACTATTTTAGCCATATTTTTTATCATATACAGTGAATTTATTCAAAGTCAATAGTTGGTATGTACCCTACCTATTAAATTTCCAAATATTTTTTGGACAAAAAATATACATACCAACTAATTGTCCATGTCTAATCCTAATCGTAAAGTAAGTCAAATTATCATAATTCATAATTTATTATATAATACATACGAATATATTAGTATTACCTATGTATTCTGCATTAAATAATCTGAAAAAATAGACACTTTTTGTGTTTTTTTGAGTTTATAGTAAAGTAAACCAGTTTTTGAGCGATTTAAGTTTAAGATAGGTAATTACTACTATTCAAAAAACTGAACTATTTAACCATGGGTAAAATATACCTTAGAATTGAAGAGCTCAAATCAAATATTCGTCCTTGACTTGAGTAAAATTAATCAATAAGAGCAAGTACAAGCATACAAATATGAATTGCTTTATCTAATAATTTTTTATTTTGATCTACATTTTTAAAGAAATAAGTAACATTACCAATTCTTGAATGAAATATCTCACCTCACAAGCTTTTGTTTAAAAAAAAGTTTCGAAATTTCAAAAAACCTTAAATTGCACAAAATAAGCAGACAATTTGACAACAGTAAACAGTATCCTAATTATTCTGTTTTACCTACCTTATCCCTAACTTACAAATTTTAAAAATATTTGAACCCTTAATTTCTCAAATTATTCTAGTTAGGTATAATCGTAGAAAAGAAAAAATGGCTTTAAAAAAATGTTCTTACTAATATTTTTGTGCACTTATAGGCATTTTCTGTATGTTACTTTGCTAATCGTAAGACTTAAGAGTACAGTTTCTTATAAAAAAAATACCTGGTTTTTAACCAAGTTTTTTACCCAAGTCTGAAACTTATGTAACCTTATTTAATTATGTCTGTTTTTTCCCGATTACATAACTATCCATAAAAGATATATAAGGCACTGGAATTTTGAAATTAAAAATTATTGAAATCCTAGACATCATCATGAAGGCCATTTTAGCAATTTTTCTCACCCTTGTTGCCTCAATTGCTGGTACATACAAGTATTAAAGTATCTCAAAAAATTTCAAAGATTTTCAAACTACAATCAAAATTTTTTAATTAATTACAGGTCAATATTACAACTATGTGACCTACCCTTATGGAACTCAACATCATTCGAGTCAGACCAGAGTGTGCTCAAACCCTATGACACTTTGGGATCAAAAAATAACAGAAGGGTACAATAAGGCCATGACCCTTCAGTATATCCAGGAATTTATTGGAGATAAAAATTTGGATGCAGCCGAAAAATACTTTGATAAGAAATATATTCAACATAATCCACTTGTAGCTGATGGTCTAGAGGGAATGAAAAAAGTTGCAAAAGAAATGTTCAAGGTATGTACAATTTACTTAGGTACTTGATTTTAATTATTTTTGAAAAAAAAATTGGAAAATCCTTTTTTTCTGGTTTTCAAAATTTTAATAGTAAATATCGGATCGACAATTTATGAATATGTAGGGTGCCCTACATATTCGTACAATATTAGAAGTAAGTGTATTTGATATTTAAATTTGAATTTGCAGAGTAATCCACCTATTAAGATCGACATTCAACGTGTAGCAGCAGATGGTGATTTAGTTTGGGTACATTGGAGAGACACTCAACTTTTTGGTCCAGTGACCTCAATCATCGATATCTATAGATGGGATTGCGGAAAAATGGTCGAACATTGGGTAAAATTTACATCTAATATAATATAATGCAGATATTACAATTCTAGATTTTTAGAATCAGATTTTAAGACTAATTTTTTTTTTTGAATCTTTTAAGGATGCTATTCAATCCATGCCTGAAAAAAGTGAAAACGATCATCCACTATTTTAACAAAAGTTCATTTATCGGATTATTTTTGTTTATTTTTCCAAAGAATAATAAAAAATTATTGAATAAACTATCTAAAATTATTCTAAATAAAAATTACTAATCGTTAGTTCATTTCAGTCGAAATTATCATTAGGTATATCTGTAATTAGTAATTAGGGTTCGTGATTTTATGCATTTCAAAACATAATTTCAAAATATACAAATTTTTTCAATGGCAACATTTTAGCAAATCAAATTACAAAAATTTAGATCCTATTCAGATAATTTTAAGTCCATTGTGAGTTCATTTCATCCTGAATTACTTTTTCTGGTACTTATCTTTAATAGTACTGACTAAATATATAAAAAAAATTAATTTGGATTAGATGTGCATACTGAATACTATTTTAAGAGTTTTTAACCTGTAGTTATATTTCTAAATGAGAATCAGAATCAGAAGATTTAAAAAAGGTTGTAATATTAGAAAAGTAAGTTCTTTTTTAAAATCCTAATAATTATATATTTTAAATTTAATTTTATAAAATAGACATTGGTTCTTTTTGGCATTATTCTTCTATTTTATTACATTTGTTGCCGAGAAGAAATGGACTATGAAATCTTATACACTTATAATGAATCCTTGGCCATACACCCTGGAGAAAATCCAACTCGATATTTGAACAACTTGACTGATTTTTTCTATCTTCGAAATAATCCAAGAATTTGCTATGAAAATCGACTTTATAATCAATTACTCATAGTCCTGGTCCATAGTGCGAGGTCAAATCTTGTGGAAAGATCCAGAATTCGACAAACTTTAGGATCATTCAAGACCATTAAAGGTTTGAAAAATTTTAGCAAAATTTTAGCAAAATATGAGATTTAATTGTATTTACAAGGTTGGGACATTCGATTAGCATTCATATTAGGCAAAAAACCATCAAAAATATTTGAAAATTTCACCCTTGAATTAGCTGATGATTTGATTGTTGGAAATTTTGAAGATACCTATCAAAACCTCAGCTATAAGCACTCTATGGTCTACAAATGGACAGTTGAATTTTGTCCAGATGCCCGATTCCTGGCCAAAATTGATGACGATGCTTATATCAATTTTGTCGACTATTTGCAAGAAATTAGCTATATGCAGATGACATATCAAGAAATTGTCTTTAGTTGTCTTGTTATATGGGAAAGTTGGCCAATGAGAGAAAACCGGTACAAAAATTATGTGTCAGTTAATGACTACTCTGGAGAAATATATCCTGCATACTGTTCTGGTCCTGGTTATCTTATCGATATGGTGGGTGTGAAATTAATATACGAAGGTACTTTGGAAATGAAGTTTTTTCTTGTTGATGATGTTTGGATTACAGGTAATGAAGATTCTTATAAATTTTTTAATTAATTACACAAACCAATAATAAATTATTGTTGAGAGTGCTGGCTTTCGTGATATAAACCGAATTATTTTGTTTCAGGTTTAATAAGAGCAGAGAAACAAATCGGGATCCGTAACTTTAAAGGTTACTTTAATCTTGTAAAATATGGATTACATATTAAGAGCTATGAAACTTATCTAAGAGGGAATGTGACCAAAGGTTTGCTTACAAATTGGAGAGAAAAATTTGCCCTTTATTTGAACTATGATGATATTAAGGCTAAAATTTTAATTAATTAAATTGAAAATTCTTGTTTGAATCACTTCGATTTTTTTTGTTGAAACTTAAAAATAAAGACTTTTCATCCGTTTCCATTCCAAAATTTGATAAAAAAAACTTTCTTGGACAAAAATTTTGAAATTTTTATACTACAAACAAATACAATGAATCAAGGACCGTAAACCTCGAATCTGGCCAAAATTCAACTCGGTTTTTATAAATTTTAATTATTTCACATTTTTTCAAAATAATTAAGTCTTACAAAAAATTACTCAAATTACTTATAGTGGTCTATCTTGAGGAAAGGTTCAAAATTGACCAAATTTTGGGATTGCTCAAAATCTTTAAAATAGGTAGATCTTACTATACCCTACCTATAATCTGAATATAATTTAAGTATTACAGATAAAATGTATGATTCAGAATTCAGAAGTCTAAACTAAAAACCCAAGTTTTTGATACCTGAATTGTCTACTGTTTCAAGTGCCTACCTATAAAATGTAGTTGGATCAGGAGGAAATGAAATTACCTATGCTTCGAATACTGAAGAAATAAATGAATTAGGTATTTACTATAGTATTTTCAGCTACAAATTAATTTCTCAAGACTTTTAAAGCCTAGTTTTTTAGGCATAGTTCGTTTCAGAGCTAAATTCTAAATTACTTTTTTTTGGATAAAAAAGTTTTTGTCTTTAGATGTGCATTCGATTTAAGGATTTTAACCTGTAGGTAGTAATTTACAATTTCTAAATGAGAATCAGAATCAGAAGATTTAAAAAAGGAAATTAT
This sequence comes from Nanhermannia cf. coronata Gr-Ori-00579, assembly GCA_034699045.1. Lineage (NCBI taxonomy): Eukaryota > Metazoa > Arthropoda > Arachnida > Sarcoptiformes > Nanhermanniidae > Nanhermannia > Nanhermannia cf. coronata Gr-Ori-00579. The sequence continues at coordinate 21,412 of JAQIXA010000890.1, forward strand.
TATAAAGTAAGTTCTTTCACCTTTCCTTAAAATCTTAATTTTGCAAATTTTTAAAATTATATTTTTATAAATTAGGCTTTGGTTCTTATTGTCATTATTCTTCTATTCTATCACACTTATTACCGAGAAATACACTATAATGAATACTTATACACTTATAATTATAATGAATCCTTGGCCATACAACCTGGACAAAATCCAACTCAATTTTTGAACAACTTGACTGATTTTTTCTATCTTCGAAATAATCCAGGAATTTGCTACGAAGATCGATTTTATAATCAATTACTCATAGTACTGGTCCATAGTGCGAGGTCAAATCTTGAGGAACGTTCCAGAATTAGACAAACTTTGGGATCATTCAAAACCATTAAAGGTTTGAAAAATTTTAGCAAAATTTTGGTAAAATTTATGATTTTAATGGTATGTATTCAAAAGGTTGGGACATTCGATTGGCATTCATATTAGGCAAAAAACCATCAAAAAAATTCGAAAATTTCACCCTTGAATCAACTGATGATTTGATTGTTGGAAATTTTGAAGATACCTATCTAAATGTCAGCTACAAGCATGTAATGACTTACAAATGGACTGTCGAATTTTGTCCAGATGCCCGATTTCTGGCCAAGATTGATGATGATACTTATATCAATTTCCTCAACTATTTGCAAGAAATTGATGATATTCAGATGACATTTCAAAAAAGTTTATATAGCTGTAATGTTCTTAGGAATAGTAGGCCAAAGAGAAATAAATTTTTCAAAAATCATGTGTCTATTAATGAATATAGTCCAGAATTTTATCCATCGTATTGCTCTGGTCCTGGTTATCTCGTCGATATACAGGGTGTGAAATTAATCTACAAAGGTACTTTGGAAATGAAGTTTTTTAGTGTTTCTGATGCTTGGATTACAGGTAATGAAGATTATTAACTAATTTTAAGTACCCTACCTATTTTAAGTGATGCATATATGTTCATTCCAAAATATTTAATTCGAAATATTTCAAGTTTTTGTTAGTCAAGTACAGGATTACTTGACCTGACCTTTGCTAATACAAAATAAATACTTTTCCTTTGAAAAATTTAAAAAAAACTGTCATTTTTTAAGAGTATTTTAGATCTCAAACTTCAGTAAATGTGATATGACTTGTATTTTATCTTGTTTTTTTGCAGGTATAATAAGATCAGCAAAACAAGTGGGAATCCGTAGCTTTAAAAATTATAATAATTCAAGTATAAAAGCTGGAGTTGGTAAACATGGTAGAAGTTACACTTATTATATTAGGGAGAATTTTACCCAAAATTACTTGATAAATTGGAGAGAAAAATTTACTCAACATTTGTACAATAATGACCTACAGGCTAAAATCATATTTACCTAATTAAATTGGACATTTTTGTTTAAAATCCTTCAATCCTTATGCATTCAAAATATAGATCTTTGTTCATTAATTACAATATAATTTCCAAGAGAAATAAATAAAAACTTTGAAAATATTCTACAAAAACTCATTTTTAATTTATCATGCTCCAGTTACCTACTGTACTTTATACATAATTTGGATAATAAGGTATGTAGTGATACATCTTTCAAATGAGGACTATACGAGTAAATTTTTCAAGATCCTGTTTAATATATGTAAGCATAAATCATTTACACAATTTAATTATATAAGCAATTTTAATTTACTCATATTAGGTATGTAATTAATTTTTTTAAAGAGTGCTATTTTGTTTACCATCTACTTGTTTTTGGTCTACAAAATTTACAAATTCCATCAAAATCAGACCAAGCTATCTAGAAATATGGATTTCTACAAATACAACTATAATGAATCTTTAGCCATACACCCTGGACCTGAACAAAATTCAACTCGGTTTTTGATCAACTTGACTGATTTCACATTTCTTCGAAATAATCCTGAAATTTGTTACAAAAATCGACTTTATAATCAATTACTTCTAGTCCTGGTTCATAGTGCGAGGTCAAATCTTGAAGAAAGATTCAGAATTCGTCAAATTTTAGGATCATTCAAGACCATCAAAGGTTTGTTAATTTCTATAATATATTTACATGTAAAATGATTCATTTCTGATTTGAAATTGCCCCTATTTTTGAAGAAATATGTAAAAATTTGGAACATTTTTCAGAGCTAAATAAACAATAACAACTAGATAACTTTAAATAATTATAGTAAGATAATAAAGTTTACTTGTCTGTAGGTTGGGACATTCGATTAGCATTCATATTGGGTAAAAAAACATCAAAATTATCCGAAAATTTCACCCTTGAATCAAATGATGATTTAATTGTGGGAAATTTTGAAGATACTTATCGAAACCTGAGCTACAAGCATGCAATGACCTACAAATGGACTGTTGAATTTTGTCCAGATGCTAAATTCCTCGTCAAGATCGATGATGATGTGTATATCAATTATCTCGAATATTTTCAAAGAATCAAGGAAATATACAGTAGAAAAAATCAAAATTCGAGGGATCTCATTGCTTGTGTTTACCACTCGAATTCTTTAACTTTGAGGGATCCAAATTCCAAAAATAAAGTATCATTTCGAGAATATCCTGCAGATGTTTACCCACGATACTGTTCAGGTATCTATTTAATTAAGTTTTGAGACAAAAGTTTGCTTTTCAGAGCTGGATTTAATTTTAAGTTTATCTGTTTTTGTTCTTTTACTTTGAAATTTTGAAATGAGACTTCAAAAAATGAATATTCTTGTAAAAAAAACTTTATTGATCAGGTGCTGGATATTTGGCTACTATGAATGCCGTGAGGATGATCTATAAATCTAGTTTGAAAACCAAGTTTTTTGTAGTTGATGATGCTCTAATGACAGGTAAATACCAATTATTCATTTTAGAACCAAATTAAATTTTACAAAATTCTAAACTTCAATATATATTACCGTAATTTACTATTACGTAATTTACCGTAATTTACCGTAATTTCATGTACCTAATTTTTATTGGTTTTTTTTGAATTGCAGGTTTTCTAAGGATAATAAATAAAGTTGAGATCGAATGGTTTAGTAGTTTTGAAAATTACAAAAGGGTCAATTTTACCAAAGAATTGCATGAAGCATGGAGAAATAACTTTGCAAGGGAATTGTACCATGATAAAATCAAGCCTGATCTGACTATTTATTAAATTCAATTGAAAAGTTGGAATTTATCAATTTTTTAAATTAAAAAAATTTTACCCCAAGTTTTTGTTATAATTTTTGGTAATTTTATTAAAATTCAATAAAATTCTTTATTAAAAAGCAATAACCTCAAAATATATGCTAAAGGTAAATATTTATTATGATTTGATGGCAATAATGTAGATTTGAGATAGAAAAGATAATCTAGAAACAGTAAAATATCAGTAGGTATTAAAAAATTTTGCAGATTCTATCCGTAGCTGTAGGTTATTTTTTTATTTCAAAAGATACAAATATTAAGAAAAATTAAATTTTAGGTAGGGTATATGTAATTTAAAACAGTCGGTATTTATTTTGGACCAGTCAGTATTGGACCAATTGGCATAGGTAGGTATAGCCTATACCTACCGTATAGTATATACCTATTAGTACCCTATACCGTATAGGGTACTATAAAAAACCAGTAAGTATAAAACACTACTTATAAAAATAGTTCAAGGATTTTGTCAAGACTAATTCCACTACCACTTGAATACGGATATTAGATTTGATGCATAAATTATAATTACGAGTAAATACTACAAGTTATAATTATAATTATACACAAATGTAATCTAATTATTAATTGTACAAATTCTACCTATTACATAGTAGTTAATTGAATATTTTATTAGGATAAATATTAGAAAATAAACAAATGTTTTTAGCTTTAATACTTAAGTAGGTACTATATATCGACCACACTAATGAATAATTTATGTGCCTTTATATTAACTTAAAGTCTTAAAACACAAATAATAAGATATTTAAGTATTAGTTTAGTCTAAATCTATTTGCTAAGTGTTTACGTATGCTTTAATTATTAAAGTTTCTACATAAATTTGCGAATTTATCCTGGAAATGTTTACTTTGAAATCCGAGTATAATTTTGAGATTTGTCTTCCAGAACAAAAATCATTTCCACAGTATATCCTAACCCAGTGTGATTTTTATTCTAAAAATGGGAGAAAAGAAATGCTCGTAAGTTTTAGAACCTATTTTTCCAAGTCCAATTTAGATTTAGATAGGTACTATAATTTATAAGAATATAAAATTAGAATCAAGTCTAAGCATATGACCTCAATTTCATATGCAATTAACTAATGAAATTGAAACCAAAATTTGGTTTTTCGAAACTGATGATGAGTTCATTTTGGATTGTAGACAGATGCAAGGTCGAAAATAGTAAGGACCTTCAATTTCGCAGATCTTCTAGTATTGTCCAGAAAGGCCGGAAGTTATTTTGCCAAAGCGGGATTAGGCAAAGGGGATATTGTGATCAATACTTCGCATAATTGTGGCTTACTTTATTTCCTTATGATCGGGATTATGAGGGCTAATGGAGTAGTGAGAAATATTTATTCAGAGGAAACTATTGGTAGGTTAATAAAAGCAACAAAATCCTAATTATAATGCTTTTAAATTACTTCAAAATGAAATTTTTAGAAATATTTGAGGAAATTGGAAATTTTAAATCAATTTTGAAGTTTGAAATAACACCAAAACCAAAATCGATACCAAAACCAAAATTTTTCAAATTTTGATCTTCCATTTTCAATTTTGTTCCATTTTGCTATACGGATGTAGGTATTTTAAGTAGGCACTTACCCTATTATTAATGCATTAGAAATATTATTCTGAATGTAAATGACTAGATTTTAGAATAATTTGGAAATGTTTAGGTAACTTTACAGCTTGTTTTCAGGGAAAAAAGTTTTTTTACGTAAAATTTGTCTAATAGTAAAAATACCTTGTATGTTTCTAGATATAGAAATGACAATTTTATATTTAATCTACAAGATAATTATTTCCTTGCTTTTGAACAGAATATACAATTGAAAAAATCCAAGAATCGAAAGCCAAATGGATCATCCTAGATCCCCGTCTAGATCTGGAAGAAAAGATACGAAGAATCAAATCAGCAGTAAGTTGGCCAGTTGAAATCATTTTAATGGATGATGTTAATTGCGATTTTGGAGGATTTACAAAAGTCTCTACGATTTTTGAAGATTCTGGAAATGGTAATATTTTTTACCTATCTTACCTTACTTACTTAAAAGACATGATATACTTTTAGAATGTCCTGAAACAATCGTTGGTTTGAAAGATACAGCTTTAATTTTATCAACTTCAGGTACAACAGGAAATTCAAAAGGTACTTAGCAATATTAGGTAGATATCTACTATCTACCCTACTTAATATTTGAATTTTAAAAAAATTTGAATTTGTAATTTTTATGTAGGTGCCATTCATAGTCATGAAAGCCTCTTGTGGAATATCAGAACTATCCGATGTTATCCAACTAGTACTAATCCGAGAAAACCTCTATATCAATTTGGTAATCTCAAATTTCACAACTCAATGAGGATGATTTTTAAATTTTTTTAGGTAAATCGACCCATGTATCATCGATTGTCAACTTTTTCTCTTACATATCTGCTGGACAATGGATCATCAGAAATGAATATTCAGTCAATGCCCTATTTGAAGCCCTTGATTTCTATAAAGTACATTCACTGCCTTACATGCATTTAACATTCAAATTTTTTTAATTTTGTAAATTTTTAGGTAGAAAGTATATTTGCGGTAACACCACTCTTATATCCTCTAATAGACCAAGAAAAATCTGCGAAAAAAGATTTGAGCTCTTTGAAATTAATCAATTGTTGCGGTGCTATTATAACTGAGGCTTTTTTCAAAGCACTTTTTGAAAAATTACCAAATCTTCAAAATATTACTAATGTAAATACTTATATAGATTTTCCAGGTTTTATAATTTACCTTTTTAATTTAAATTCAAAGCTTTTTGGAATGACCGAGTGTGTTCTATTTACAAGTAGCTCGATTGCTAATCAAGATGGGATTTTACAAATCAGAAAAGGTACAGTATTATGTAATTTTGATCAAGTTCAAAATTCAAGTCATAAAAAGTCCTGATATAATCCTTAACCCTTCTAAAGTTTCAGTACTGTGTAAATTTGGTTTATCTGCAATTTTCCAAGTCGATTTTGATATTTAAAACCTAAATATAATTTCCAAACTATATTTAATTATACTTACTATATAGTGCTAGGAATAGAATTTATATGAAAATTTGAAATTAGTCAAATTTGGTGTAAATCTGTTTCAAAGCATCTCAAATAACAAAGTTGAGGTAGTATAAGTTTGTACTATTTGCCAAATCAAATTAAAATTTGTAAATACTTTCTAGATGTACCAGTTGCAAGTGTTGGAAAACTTTGTCCAGGAACAGAGCTGGAAGTCAGGCATATCGATTCCAGAGTTCCACTTGGACCAGGCGAGAAAGGAGAATTATGTTTCAGAACCAAATGCTCATTTGTTGAATATTTAAATAACCCTGAGGTATTTATTTCAAAGTATCCAATAAACACATAAAATCATCGTAAAACCAGCATAGAGTTCCCTACCTATAGATAATTGATCAAATTATTTAAAATTATGCATTCGCATTCAAATTTCAAGAAAATTTCTTCTAGAAATAAATTTTGGGCATTTTTATGTCTCGTAATCAATTTTTTCTATTCAATCTTTGTCATAATTTTCCAATATCAAATTGACCATAAACGAATGCGAGCTGTAAAAATCTGTAAAAATGTGCTCAATAAAATTCCGATTTTGATTAAATTTTAATCGAAATCAGTGAACTACATTAGTATCTTATAATGGTAAATTCAAATTTATAGGATACTAGTAGAACTCTGGTTGATGGCTGGCTTTTAACCGGGGATTATGGATATTACGATGAGTCTGGCTTTATATTCGTAACAGACAGAGTTAAAGATACATTTCATAGCTCATCTAATGGAAATCATGTAAGAAAAAATCTAATTATTTTCTCAGTTTTTTCAATCTATTGATGTACAGTAGGGGTAGTAATGCCAAAGGAATAAAAATAGGCTTTCAGACTTAAGGAAATAAATTAGATTAGGATTTTACGAACTTGATTTGACTTTTAAAGAATTAAGGACAATCCTAAAAAGTCGAGCCAATCACAAAATACACATCTATTTGCTAAATTTCAGAAAAATTTCAGAATCAATTTATTTTTTCAAGATGTACTTGATTGATAAACCATTAAAAAGTTCTAATAAAATTCTTTAAGCCTATTTAATCAAATTGAAAATTTCATATTTAGGTAGATCTACGAGTATATGATCATTTTTTTTTAGTCATTTTGTAGATAAAAATCTCTAAATAAGTTTTTTAATAATACTTCAAAATAACTGACTGACATTTCATATCAATATTTTTAAGCCTTATACATATTAGTATAGGTAGCTGCTATTTTCATTTTCATACCAGTTTGATGTTTATTAAATCCCAAATAAATTGGTTTATATATGATCAAAGACTCAAAAAGGCGTTATTTATAAAAAATTTATTAAAGCTGATAAATCTTTTTAAAAAATTGCACTAAAAACACTTTTAAGATATTTCAAACCTAGAAATGTTGATGTTTTTCAAAATTTTTGATTAATTTTAAATGAGAATTTTAGAAATTACTCTGTATATTCTTTTGCTTTATTATTTGTAATAAATTTTTTGAATTATTCTCAAATAATCTATTTAATTTGATTTGTAGATCGCTCCAGGCGAAATCGAGCAAATAATTTTAACTCATCCCGACATTTCTGAAGCTGTAGTCGTTCCTGATTCTGGTAACTTTTTGCAAATTTACAAAATTATCTATAAATTTTGTATTTACATTTATATGTTCAAGTACATTACGAGTATAATGCTTAAATGCCCATATGAACTATACTGTGTATTTGCAATTTGCAGAAACTTATGCGCAATTTGGAGCACATTCAAGAGCCTTTGTAGTCCCGAAAAACTACTCAGAATCCTTACAAAATGCAAAATTTGCACAGGATGTGGCTCAATATACAAACGGTGAGTTGACTAGTACCTACGTATCTACTAAGCATTTGTAGTACTACAGATAGACTATCAGTAAATCAAATATCTACTAAATTTTTTATTTGATCATCAAAAGCTTTCTAATAATGTAATTTTCTACATCAAAAGTGCAGTCCTTACCTTTATTTTATAACTTATCTTTAGTATTAGTCATTAGTTAAACCTACTCGAGATCTAAAAGTACAAAATTTTGGGCAAAAAAAAAGTTTCAAAATTTCCAAAAAAACCCTGTTTATTCATATTTCATATTTCATATTTCATATACATCTTTCTGGTATTTCTGGTATTAGACTACCTAAAACTACCTAAAAAATTATCATTAAAATGCCCCAAAGATCACAAACATGTCAAAAATTTTGAAGTAGTTCACATATTTAAACAAAAATTCTAAAAAAAATCAAAATCTTGTTTTACGCCTATAGGATCTCAATTATACTAGGTACAGATAAGATCAAATATTCTTGAAATTTTTTTGAAATTGTACATTTTAAATACGACAATTAGACAGTTATGAAGAGCTAACTATAAAAAGACTTACATATATATTTTTCAAAGTGTTTTAACAAAATATAATTTTGAAAAATAGCTCGATTACCAGAATACAAGCATTTACATGGAGGTGTTATTCTCATTAAAGAACTGCCAAAAGGAAAAACGGGCAAAATACTTCGAAGACAATTAATAGGGAAAAAATTTGTGCCCTAAAAAAGTAATTAAAATCAAATAACTAGTACTACTGATAGTACTCTAACTTGTATATCAATATCAAATACATTTGTGTACATTTGAAAGGTAAATAAAAGTCTGTACTTTTGGTTGTTTGAATTTGAATTGTAAATTTCAGTAGTACTAGAGGTATTATTCATTTTAAATGACCTCAAATTAATTCAGTCGAAATGAAAAGTGATAAACTATTCTATTTACCTGAGTGTTTATCTTCACTTTATATCTATTCATTATCATTACCTACCTACCTATCCGTGCATACATACATAGGGTATATATCACATATCAAGGTATATTATAGATATTTAAAATTTGAAGGTAAATAGTCATTCATAACATAACTGGTAGTAAAAATTATGATCTGTATAATGGTAATATAAGTACCTCATAATATCTGCATTACGTCATGCCAAAAAAGTGATAAGTGATATTTGTTAGTCACCTCATGAGCCAGGAAAGATAAAAAATATTTAAAAAAATTTAAGTATCTATGTACAGAATACAATCGATTTGGATTTGGATTTAAAATTTAAGTATCTAGCAGTTGTAATACTTGTGATTTTACTAATACTTGTAAACTTGTAGATATTGTAGATTAATAATGATATTGAAGTGAAATTTATTATGTTTGTGAAAAGATTTTTGGAAAAAATTATTTTGATTTTTGTGATCTCTTGTGTGATAAAAAGTTCAAATTGTTTTGAAGATTTTGAAGATCCGAATGCGACAATTAATCCAGAAAATGTGGACGCGGATTGTTTAGGTAAATACTTATCTAGATAGCATTTAGAAAATTAGAAAATTTTGCATTTTTTGGCCAGATTATGATGAGAATTTACAGCCGAGATTAAGATCTGATTGTCTTCCTGGACATACGAGAGAGCCCACTGGGAAATTAGAGTTTTTTAATGGGGAACAACGAGATGAGGGGATTGTGAAAGAGTTGAATAAACATCATCATGGAAAAAAGTAAACTTTTTACAAAAATTGAAATTAAATTTATGCTAATTAGCTTGGTATTCTTGAAAAATAATTTGATTTTTGGTTTTAGATTTTGTTAATTTGATTACTAAAATAACTAAAATCTAGGTTTTAAAACTTGAAAATCTAGAAAAAATGCTAAAGTTTAAAACTAAACATTAAAAGAATAGAGAGACATATAATCTATAATGCTTATCTAGTACCCTACTTAAAGCTAGTTCTTTTAATTCATTTCTGAAAAACAGGAATAATTTAAGAAATGTACATACCAAAATAGAGTAAGTTTAAATGCATGTGAAAGGCTTATAAAGTAATAAACCTTTATTTGAAAAATCAGGATCTTTTAAAACTATCTTTAGAAAATTTAAATAGAAATGTCAAAATCAGATTTTTTTTAGCTCGAATAAATGAATATCTTTGACTCTATATAAGCATAGAATTGTAATTTGAAGATTTAAGCATTTTTTTCATAAAATGTAATTGAAAAAATTTTCAAATTCCATTTGAAATTCTTCTAGAAAAATGAGCTTTGATCAAATATTTTGACCTTAAATTGTCAGGCTATTTCGCTAAACAAAATATTCCAGTAAATAAATAACCTTTATGTAAAGTTTTTATATTGAAAATGAAATTTTTTAAATTTTTTTTAGAGAAATATTTGAAAACTTGAAAGGATTCTTTCTCTATATCGCATTACTTTTAATAGTGGCCATCGTGTTCGTTGCATTTTTTACAGTCAAATTAATATTTAGGATACGAAAATTTAAACATATTGAAGGTAATTATCTTATACTATACCGTAAATACAAAACCTTACCAAAAATTGAAAAAAAATTGCACAAACTCTTCTTCTTGTACTCGTAGAACTAACTTGGAGAATACGGAATGAATCCATGTTTACCTCGGAGCTTTGTAAGTACAGGATATCAAATTAACTTTTTCTAAATTAGAATTTTTTTCTAAAAACCTTTTTTTTCCCCTTAATTTAGCTGATGAAGAAGAACTTGTATCTAGAGTTTAAAAATATATAAGTACTTATACTATACCTTATTACCTGTTTATTCTTACAAAATATTTTACCTTTTAAAAATAATTAGGTACCCTTCTCGAATGTAGGTATCTTACTAATAAATTACTATGTACCTACCGCTAAGTATCTTTTTTTATGTACCATTAATAGAATACTAT
>JAQIXA010000891.1:0-32449 GCA_034699045.1 Nanhermannia cf. coronata Gr-Ori-00579
TCTATATTACTGTGTTTTAAGAAAAATCGACATATTAGGAGCTGAAAATGCGATTTTTCTGGTTGATTTTTGATTACCAGAAAATTGCCAAAAAATGGTCAAATTTGCTCTTTTCGCTTAAATAGGCGGCAATTTAGCTCTCAACTTCTTGTGGTGCTAAATAATGCGTCTTAGAGTCATCATGTTAAACAAATGAGAAGAAATCAATATGAGATTTAAGTCATAGGGGTATTTTGATTTGCTTTGTTCGTACAATTAATAATTAACTAAAGAGTAGTTAATTAAATCCTAGTTTAATCTTAAATTAGATTTATATTCAATAAAAATGTACCTACCATGTTTTGGAGAAGGTTCACCTGAACCGAGTTCGAGTTCATGCTCAATTTGTAATCTAATTGCAAGTCCAATAGTCATCGGATTGTCTTGAGGACAAAGTTCAGGTGTGAAGCCAAATGATCCCAACCTTGTTGCACTTTTTAGGTTCTTTTCGAGAAGTTTCATTTCTTTATATTTGTCTTTACCATCACGAGAGAGTTGACCAGTTTTTTGGAATAATTTTTGATTATTTGGTTTCACTTTTAAAATACCTTCAATGATTTTTGTAACTTCAAAAAGGGTCGTGGTTTCTTTTGCCTACAAAAAGTCAAAATAGGGTTTTTAAAAAAAATTCTTAGGATTTCTAATGATTTTACCAGTACTTGGCTTGAGTAGACAAAAAATTCTTAAAATTCCTTTTCTATACGATAATCTGTCATAATTGTGAGGTTACCTGAATGTAAATCGTGGTTTTGAGTCTCCTAATAGCGAAATACAAGTCCCCACCACTCGACTGTTCATCATCAATTTCAGAAAGTTGATCAATTTCAACTTCATTTCCAGCTACTTTTGAAATCTTGGATTTGGATTTTTTCCCTTTTTTGCCACTTTTTCTTAATTTTGATTTACTTTTACCAGATTTCTTGCTACCCTTGGCCTTTTTAGGTTTTGAAGATGCCATTTTTGCCCAAAAATTGCTCAAAAATAAATTTATAGTACCTAAAATAAATTTATAGGATTTACATAATCTGCTACAAATATTAGTAGGTAAGAACTTTAAAAGTTATCATGGAAATTTTTCTTTAAATTCGTAACTATTGAACAAATTATGTTCAAGATAGAATTTTACAAATGAATTCCTTTGGTAGGTCTTCAGTATACAGATAATAGTGATATTTTAAAATATTTTCTTTCAATCCCAAGTGTTAAAACTATTTATAATTTAGTAAAAGTAATCATATAATAATAGTTAAAAATGGATGGTAAAAAAGCTGCAAGATCCAAAAGTAGACCGTCCAAAAAACTCTCCTCGTCAATATCACTTCAGTCATTAGGGTCAAATGTGTCAGATCCTAACAGCAATAACAACAAAAGTTCTAAATCTTCAAGGTCAAAAAAGAAGTCAAGTTCGGGGGGTGTCACAAAAGAGGTTTACGTCCAGCCTGATTTTCCAGAAATTTGGTCAGCTCTTCGAGAAAATAAACAAATGGTTGATGGGTCTTTGAAATCTTCTGATGGTGCTGTAAGTAATATTCATAATACCTAAATATTGTACGAGCGAAGCGAGCCCTTATTATTCAACTTTGATTGCAATTTGTCCGTTCGTATGTCTGTCTGTCTGATTGTCTTGAACAGATCTTAACCAAACTTGGCGTGGAGGATCCCCATAGGGTCTCGGTGTGTCATTTTGACAAAAGTTACAGATTGCCCGACCCCTTGGGTTCAGGGATCCCCATGTTAATCAAATGGGAAAAATCAAAAATGAGGTTTAAATGGATTTAGGGGTACTTTGATATCTGTTTGACCCGAAAATCTGACATCAAAAATGGGGAATTTTGATATTTGAAGGGTTTAAATGACATAGGTGCGGCTCGAGTCCTGACATTGTTGATATAATTATTGATGTTTTTACGAATTTTGATTTTTTTTTGTTTTTTCTAGTCAATTCCAATCTATCGTATGGTTTTATGTGGAGCCAGTCCTTATTGTCTTCAAAAATTTGCTGAAGAGGATGAACATGACATTTTAGTCCCCTTTGATGAGAAGATTGTTGAATTATTTGTAAATTTTGCTTACACAGGTGAATGCACCATAAATATGGAGAATGTTGAGAATTTTTTAAAACTCTCAGATTTCTTTGAAACACCAGCAATTACAAAGGTTAGCATATACTGTAGGGATCTAGGTTATGTGAATTTCATTATTTGGTATATACACTACTTGTATACTTTTTTATAATTTATAGCTCTGTTGGAATTTCCTCATTGGTCAACTCAAGATTGATAATTGTCTTCAAATTTACCAGATTTCGAAATTACACTTTTGCTCATCTCTTCATAAAATTATAAGGAGTCATATACTGACTCATTTTGATGAACTTGTGGAACATCCATCATTTCTTCAAATGTTGGTTGAAGATCTTGAAGATTTTTTTCGTGATGATAATTTAAATTTGAATTCTGAAGCAAAGGTTTTTGAAGCACTAAATAAATGGGTTGAATTTGATATAAAGGCTCGAATTGTCAAGTTGAGAAAAGTTTTCGAGACGGTCAGATTTGGGCTTATGAGCTATCGATATTTTATATCTAAAGTTATGAATTGGCCTATTCTTAATGAGCAACCGGTAAGGCTCTAATACCTAAGCAATATTTTTTAGACAAAAACTTTTTTATAAAGATACAAAAAGTCTACAAAATTCTAATTTTAGTTAGAAATTCTTATTTGATTCTGGTTTTTCAGGAATTAAGAGAAGCTTTGTGTGAAGCTCAGGATTTCATGACCAAAATGGAGTCCCTTAATGGCTCTGATGTTGAATTAATTAACCCCATGGCTCGACCTAGAATTCCCAATGAAGTGATGTTTGTTGTAGGAGGGTGGTCTGCAGGTCTGAAAAAAATAAAAACTTCTAAATTACCTAACTAATTGTTCAATTTTTATAACATTTTTTAGGATCTCCTACGAGTTTTATGGAATCTTATGACTTCCGGTCTGATCGATGGTTTCTCAGCCCTTATTCTGACATAACCCCGAGAGCTTACCATGGTTTGATCGCTTTAGGTGGACTTATTTACATGATTGGAGGATTTGTAAGTTCAAAATTTCATATAAAAGTGCCCGTCATTATGTAATAAGGGTCGTTTTTTCGAGATTTTTTGAGATTTTTCGAGTATCTTATCGATTAAAATACCTATATTTATGGCTTAGAGATCAGTTCAACTGATTTGATTGACCTTTTTAGTTCAATTTTGAGGGTTTTGACCGATATTTTCAAAAATTTCAGGATGGTAGTGACCATTTTGCGACAATGAGGTGCTTCGACCCAATTGAAAAAGTCTGGAGTGAGAAAGCCTGTATGTACACTCCACGTTGTTACGTCAGTTGCTGTTCACATAGTAAGTTATACATATGTTCAAAAGTTAAAAAAGATCCTTTTAAAATAATAATTTTATGTAAAAAGATGGCAAAATATATGCGATGGGTGGTTATAATGGAAGAACTCGTATGAATTCTGCAGAACATTATGATCCGAAAACCAATCAATGGGTATAATATTCAGTATCCTAAATATAAGTCAATTTGCAAAATACTAAAAAAAGATAATTTTTTTAAATTTTAGACAATGATAAATCCAATGAATCGACAAAGATCAGATGCTTCAGCATGTTCACTTAAAGATAAAATCTACATAGCTGGGGGTTTTAATGGCCAAGAAGTTTTAGCAAGTGTTGAAGTTCTAGATCCAAGTGTAATTTACAAAAAAATAATCAATACAAAAAGCAAAGATAAATCGATTTTAGATATTTTGAAATTGATTTTTGTAGGAAGGTCAGTGGTCATTTATAGTTCCGATGCGAAGTCCAAGGTCAGGTGTGAGTATGGTGTCTCATAAGGGTTGCCTATGGGCCATTGGTGGTTTCAATGGTCAAATTCGTCTACCTACTTGTGAGAAATATGATCCAACTGATCCAAGAGAATGGACTATAGGACCGGATATGAACTCACCCAGAAGCAATTTTGCTGGTATACAAAATTCAAAATATTAACTTTTTAAATGCTCTAATTGAAATTAAATTTTTTTATTACAGGGGCTGTCATTTATGATACGATATGTAAGAATGAAATTTTGAACAATTTTTGTACAATTTGAAAATGAGTTTTTTTAGTTGTGATTGGGGGTTTCAACGGGTCAACTACAGTCCCTTTTGTTGAATCCCTGGATATAGAGGCTAGACAATGGAAAGATGCAGCTCATATGAACCTGAACCGAAGTGCTTTAAGTGCATGTATGATAGATAATATGAATTATTACTTAAATTTATATACCTAAATAAAATTTTAGGTGTTCTTAAAGGATTTCCAAACACAAGAGATTATTGCTACTTGGGTAAGAGTCTACATATACTCAGTCTAAAAATTTCAAATCAATTATTTAATAAAGGATGTTTAGCTCGACTTCAAGAGATCCTTGGAATTGGAATTGAGGATGATTTCCCAGAATTCTTTCGATGATCAAACAAATTACTCTTCTACTTTTACATACAATCTTGATATCTATATTTATAATCCAAAACATAAAACTTATAAATACTCGTAGCATAATAGAACTATACTTTTAAGTACAATACCCATTTAGGAGTAAATATCAAATCTCAAAATGATATCAAAATTATTTTGTAAAAATTGAATCAGAATCCTCAAGTCTCAAGTAATACTTATAGTAGGTAGTAATATCCTATACAAAATATCTATACAAAATAAGGATACAATTAATTTGACAAAAATGAATAAATTGTAATCTTTAGCATGAACCAAAATTAAAAATTGTTGTACCTAATTTTAACAAATTTTTTAGCCTTGATCTTTAAGCTATTATGCAGAGATTCTTTATCTGTCAATAATATAATATCCTAGAATTGAAAACTTAGGATAAATACTCTCGAAGTATCACGATTTTTCTAAAATACGATGGGTTTTTGAGAATTTTGAATAAACTATTCTAGGAGGATAACCAACTCGAAAATTACTTGACCGATTTTAACCAAATTTAGCATGAAGGACCCTTATAGAATCTAGTTGTGCCATTTCGACAAAAATTTTAAATAGACTCGACCCTTTAAAGGGTCTATGGACCCTTTAAGGGGCCCCATGTCAATCAAAAAGCCTTTTTCGAGTTCTCAAAAAGGAACGCCCAAAAAGAATGCAAAAGCAAAATTTGTTATATCGTGTAGCCTAGCTAGTCTAATTTGTGCCTCAAATCTTCAGCAAGATTTGAAGTTTCGGCTTTTTATTTTTTTTAAACTCAATTTCAATTTCTAATTCTAATTCTAAACTAAAATTAATTAATTTTTAATTTTTAGATAATTTACAATTGCAATTAAATAAAAGGTCAAATTAGAGGTCAATTGCAAAAGATTGACAATTTTTGGTCAAAATGAATGCCCCACCAACCTTTGAGTCATTCGTCCTTTTTGATGGAGAGAAGAAGTAAGTAATTTTTTGTGTGTATTTAATTTAATTTAAATTAAATTAAATTAAACCTACAATTTTTATTTTTATTATCTATCTGTTCTGCTGTATCTATTATAATCTGTATAATGTGGATGTGGTTATTTATTAAATTCAGCTCTGAAAATCCCTATTTTTGGCATAGAATTTTGCCTACATTTAATAGATAATTCGAGCCCTTTTAAGTTTCATTTCAAGTTTCAGATCTTAATTAAAAACAACAATAAATGACAATTATGTTCAAATACATAGCTTTAGCTTGACTTTTATTTTTATTGAATTCGTATTCGTATTCGTGATATTTTATTGATTTGATTAGTAATCAGAATACTTTAGTATGTATTAGTACGATACGAGTCAGAATTCAGAATCAGAAGTCTATTTCTTATAAATTCAGCTCTGAAAACTCCGATTTTGAACTTATTTAAAGATGCTTATTAAATTGAGCAAAATTGGGTTTGCAGCAGATTCTAAATTAATGTGAAAAGGTCTTATTATTAGAGTAAGGTTTATTTATGTACCCTACTATATTACATAAAGTACTTTTATTAGGTACTGGTTAATAAGTGAATGATTTTGATAATTTTGTATTTTAATTTTAATTTTACAGGGTTATAATTGAGTTGGACACAAAGGTGCCGAATGCAGCGATTTTTACTGTCAATAAAGAAGATCATACATTAGGAAATATGATTAGAAAGTAAAGAAATTAAAATTAAATTTTTTGTAGTTAAGAATTTACGGATTATTAACCTTTATTTTTTTTTGCGATTTTTAGTCAACTTTTAAAGGATCCTCATGTTCTTTTTGCTGGATACAAACAACCTCATCCCCTCGAACATAAAATCATCCTTCGTGTACAAACTACTGCAGATTATACTCCTCAAGAAGGTTCATTTTTTATTTTAACTTATTATGAGTACCTATAATTTGTCTTTATTATACTCGTAATTATTATACCATTTAAATTTATTTTATTTTAGCCCTCAAAGGAGCAATTACCGATTTAATATCAGAACTTTCATTACTCGAAGAAAGATTTAAGGTAGGTACCTAATTATTTTCTACAAAAGACAAATCTGCCTAATTTGGACATTTTTGACATTATTTGAACTAATTTAATATTTTTTTTCGGATTTAAGGATGCTGTCCGAGAAAAACAAGAAGTTGATTAGATCTCAATAAAAGCATAATAAAAGCCGTTTTACTTTAAATTTCCAGTTTTCGTTGTATACTTATTATTGTAAGTGTTAGTTTTAAGTACCCTACCTCTATAAAGTTATGTATATGTAATGTAATGTATAGTTTATTTGATTCTTTTTATATTTTTTAAAGTTATGTCATGTCTAGAGGTTACTTACTTATTAAGATACTTTCTTTTTTATAAAAATAAATTAAAAAAGGCAGTGAAAGTAAAATTGCAGAGATTTCTCTATAAAAATTTTCTACAAACTCATTTATTATTATTTTTTAGAAATTCGATTTGAAGATAGTACAATTGGATTTAGTATTTTAATTTTAAATTACCTAATTAACAATTGACATTACTATATAGTACTCTACACGATTACATTTCATTACTTAGCTAAAGGTACTATAACCTATTATTACTAGGTATCTAAAATATTTTATCTATTTAATAATTAAATACAAATACAAAGAGTTACAAATACTTAACACAAGATGTTTTTTAGTATAAAAATTATACCTATCGTTAGCAAAAAGCTTGAAAATTGTTATAATTATCTTAATTTAGATAATAGATTACCTACCGGTAGGTACATACCAAAACTCCTAAACCTAAATAGAAAAAAAATTTGAAATTCTAATTTTCACATAGGCAGTTCTTTCTAATTTGCCAATTTTTAGATTTATAAAATTGATTAAAATACATTTAAATTAATATACAAAGTACTACCCTAAAATTAAAGAAAATAAATTATCATTCAACTTATCTAATCTTAAATTCGAGAGATTTTAAAGAATGAATGTCGTTAAAGAAATATTTTAAATCGTTTGTTCTGTTTTGGAACTTCTAGTGCAGGCTTTTCATCAACTGAAGAATTTTGCTCAACTATTTGAATATCGTCATCATCGTCATTATCCCTCTTGCCGTTTCCATTTTGTATTGATAGTGATTCAGATTTTAAGGGTACATTATACATATTATTAGGGTTATGAAGATTAGTGGCAGAAAATTGTCCTTTTTTAGCTAAAGCTACAGCAGATTGGAATTTTTCTGGAAGCTGTGGTACA
Source organism: Nanhermannia cf. coronata Gr-Ori-00579 (assembly GCA_034699045.1). NCBI lineage: Eukaryota > Metazoa > Arthropoda > Arachnida > Sarcoptiformes > Nanhermanniidae > Nanhermannia > Nanhermannia cf. coronata Gr-Ori-00579. The sequence goes on from JAQIXA010000891.1 coordinate 7,798, forward strand.
TCTACTCGATATGGAACTCTATTTATTGCTGCCAGCCTTCTTTTTGTATTTTCTTTTTCAATCAATTTTAAGAGAAGAATACAACGATGTCGAATCTCTCTTATATTTCGTCCTTTCAAAAAGATATCATATTCGTTCGATTGCCTATATAAATATAAATACAAATATAATTTTGTTTATTACCTAGCTAATCATGAATTAGCTTACTACACTACTTCTACGTTCGTAATTTAATTCAGCACGAAAAATCCAATTATGCTATTAACTCTTTAAATATGTCTTTTCTTTTATTTACTAGGTACTTACTTAATATTGATATAAAGCCTTTCAAAAACATGAGGATCGTCTAGTTCCAATTGATGTAACCCAAATAAAAGTGCTTGGTCTTGAGCTTCAGTAAATCTCCTTCCCTTCCAGCTTGGTGGATCATAAAATATGTTGACACTCCTTGGTGTTTTTACCTTATTCATTTTTGTATTAAGCAATTTCTTAAACCGTTTCCAATGATCAGAAACTACTGTCTGGAAATTTTCATTTTGCAGATGAGTTTCAAATCCGTCTAATTCATACTACAAAAGGGAACAACAAAAGTATTAGCATTCCAAATCCAAGCAAGCAAATCTAGACAAAATTAAATAGTAAATCTTACACATCGATCCCAAAAAACTTGCGCATATTCAATCACTTCTTCAGGTAATTTTCCATTTACAAACCTGCAAATTTCTTCTAGATTATCCATACCAAAGACTTCAGAACCTTGTAAAAACGCTTTTACTTCTCTCATTGTCCAATTAGAAAATGATTCTTGCTTAAGAGCAATCTTTTCCATCACTTCTTGAATAGGTAATTGTGTACTTCTTGCTAGTCGGTCTTCTTCGAATTTAGCAATAAGTGAAGCCATTCCCTTTACATTGACTTTAGGTGGCTGAAAAAAACAATGATAAAATATTAAATCAAAAAAACACGAATTTTATTTTATGTATTTCTTTTTTACTTTATATCCAGTTAATTGTCTATAATGATCCAATTCATGATAGTATAATTCAAACAAACGAGGAGACGGAAATTGTATTTGTTGAGGTAAAACTGGGTTGTAGATCTAAAAACCAAAAGAAAAAAAATATTCACCTATCCTATTTAGGATTAGTTAGGCTAATACTATTTTAATGGCTACCTATTACCATACCTATTACATATTTATTATATTAGCAAAAAATAAATTCTAGTGTAAAAATAGAATAAATAGAATAGAATAGTGTATTTTAATATTACCCTTTGATTCTGTTGTAATGCAGCAGGGACAAATGGATTGAATGTAGAAGTTATATTATTAGTATTGTTGTTTTTTGATCCTGTTTGTTTTGGTTTTAGTGAAGCTTTACCAGCTTTACTATACATCATCTTATTGGTATTCTTATTGAAAGAGCCTGATGGTCCATCAGCTGATGGTGATGATGGTGGTGGTGATGGCGATGGAACAAAATCTTTGTCTGCTTTATAATTTCTTTCCATCTTTTTATTATTAAAATCTTTGAAATCTCCGATATCATAAACCGGCTTTCTAGTCCTTGGTCTTAATTGAAACACACTACCTCTCTTTTCTTTCTCATCTCTCATTACTCTAAAATCTTGTCCTTCAAACAAAAATGAATTAATTTGTGGCATTGCTAACATTTCAGTTAAAGATTCAGTTGGTGGTTCTTCAATAGTAAAATTTTGTAGTCCGCCTTCATCGAGCTTTTCAAATTTCTCATTAAATTCTTCAGTTCTTTGTTTACTTTTAGCAAGGATATCCTCAATATTCGCATCTATCAGTTCACTATTAGCTATATTTGTTTTTATAATGTTTTCAGCTCCAAATTTTACAATAGCTGAAAGTTCGTCTTTATTCGGTGCAATAGCAGCCGGGTCTGATAATCGTCCTTGTTGAATTACAAGCCAGTCTAGCCTTAGTTTTGCTAAAAAAAGTAAATAAATACATATCAAAATAAATAAATTTAAAAAAAGATTCTTTAATTTCCATTTCTAGCGAATTAGTTATTTTAAAAGTACCTTCAGCTCTTTCAATCATTTTCTCTTCTATAGTGGAATCGCAAACTAAACGGAATATTCTTACTTCTTTTTTTTGCCCAATTCTGTGGCATCGATCCTAAGAAATATATTTTTTAAAATTAATCATATAACTTTAACCGTATCACATTCACTAAAAGATAGACTAAAAGTATTTTACTACAACAATGATAAATTACCATTGCTTGGAGATCAACTTGAGGGTTCCAATCACTATCGTACAGGACGACTATATCAGCTAGATGAAAAATATTATATTTATTAATTTTCTATCCCCAATTATTTTTCTATGATATTTTTTTTACCTGTGGCCAAATTAATTCCCAATCCACCAGCCCTGGTTGAAATTATGTACATAAATTTTTCACTGTTAGGAGCATTAAATGATCTTATTCCTTTTGCACGGTCTTCATGATCTGTACTTCCATCTAATCTGCAATACTGCATTAAAAATAAAATATCTGTAGATTCAGGAATAAGTAGAGACAGAATTTTAAAAAATCTATTTCTGATTGAAATAAACTTATTTCTGTAATTAAATTATTTAGAATTTGAAGTTACATTATGACCACGCCATATACAATAATCTTCAATAATATCAAGCATCGATGTAAATTGACTGAATAATACAACACGAGATCCTTCAGCTTTAAGTTTCGTAAGCAATTTGTCAAGTACTATCATTTTCCCACTATTATGAACAATGTGCTAAAATAAATAAGAAAATAGAGGTAAGCTTTTATTAAAAAAATTTAAGTTAGGTAGGTAAAGTTTAAGTTAGGTTTACATCATCTGTCGTATACGGTGGTCCTGGTTCTGAACCATCAAAGAGATAGGGATGATTTGTACATTTTCTTAATTGCATCATTACATTCAATAGTTTACATTTTGTAGGTTTCCCCGACACATTTGATATAAAGATCTCTTTCATTAGGATTTTCCTGTAAAGCTTCCTTTGCATATCTAGAAAATATCAAAGTAAGACCATCATTTATAAAAAACTCGGAATCACACTATCACTTTATTAAAAAACTTACCAGTGATACTAACATAAATTTTCATTTCCTTTTTAGGAGCCACTAGAAATTATAAATACGGTTCAAAATTAATAATTCATTCAATATCATATTACATCATATAATAAAAAAATTAATAATTTTACTTACATGTTTTTTCAACGTCTGATTTAATCCTACACAAAAATACGGCAAAAAATATTTCACTTTTTGTACATATCTAATTATATAAAGAGACATTAAATTAAAAATTATCCTACCTTCGAAGTAGATAAGGTCGCAATGTTTCATGTAATTTTTCCACAAGAGAGAGATCATCTTTTGATTCATTCGAATTAAACCAATTATCAAATTCCTAAATTATTCATTGATTGGGTTATTCACAATTGTTTGACTAAAAATTATTCAGTATATTTTTTAACAAACCTCCGAGGATTTGAATGTTTTCGGTAAGAGAAAATTTAACAAACTCCACAATTCGTGAAGATTATTTTGTAATGGAGTTCTAAAATTTAAAAATAAAATCATGTCTTCAAAATAATTAAAATAAAAGTCTTTTATTGTAAATTGTATTTCTTTTTACCCAGTAAGTAATAATCTATTAGCTGATTTCAGATCTCGTACAATTTCTGATAATTTACAATTCTCATTTTTAATCCTGTGTGCTTCATCAATGATTAAATAGAGCCATCCGTATTGTTTTAAAAATTGTTTCTCAAGCAGCACCATCGTGTACGAAGTAACTAATACATCAAACTTTGATCCTGATCGAACAATTTTTTGAAGATATGCTTTTCTTTCCTCTTTATGTCCAATTACACAAATTACTTTTAACGAAGGGCACCATCTTTATAAAAAAATCATTCATTTTAATTTACTTATATATTTTCCTGCTTCTACTTATCTTTATTTTATTTTAATGCAATCCTTAGGTACCTTTTAAATTCATCCATCCAGTTAGAGAGACAACTTTTAGGACATACAACCAAATGTGGTCCTTCACAATTACGATAATATTTTAAATACCTAAAAATGAAAATGAAAACTTTTTATGTAACCATTTTTGCAATGCACAAAATACAGATATGTGCAACAATTTGCACTTACCCTAAGAATGCAATCGTTTGCAGAGTCTTCCCTAATCCCATTTCATCTGCAAGACTGTCCGGTAAAAGAGAGATAATTATTATTAGTCCAATTAGGTTAAATTAAAATTAAAAGACTTATTCTATCCTTATCTAAACCTAAGATAGATATTTTAAGGTAGATATTTTAAGGGCTGAAAATATTTCAAGATTTAACTTACATGCCATTAATCCTTTTATCATATAATTCGATGATCCAATTAAGCCCCCTTACTTGATAATCTCTCATTAATCCACCTTTTATGAATCTAGGCGTATTGTCAAATGTGTTCACATCTTGATCTGCAATGTCCATTTCTTCTGAATCACTGTCTTCTATAAGATCAATATAATTTTGATCGAGTTCATTGATAATGTTCTTTTTCCTTCGAGCTGATCCTTTTTCTTCTTCTTCTTCAACTTCCTCTTTATATTTTACTTCAGTTTTTGCTCTCGATGGACGTCCTGTTGGAGATTTTTCTTTTTTCTCACTTTTTACAACAACCTCTTCCTCTTCCTTTATTTCTTCTTTAATTTCACTAACATTTGATTTTTTGGAACACCCTAAACTTGCTGTATTTCTCTTATTTATGACAACCGGTCTAAAATTGTTAATTACAATAAATTAGATTTTAAAATACATAATATTTGTCAAAATATTAAATAAAAAGTAGTTATAAGTTGCAATTTAGTTAGGTACTTACTTTTCAATTTTAGGATATTTATACTGATACTCCACTTTTAAATCATCTTCATCTTCCCCTAAATCCAAATCTTTATATTTATTTAAAACTTCTTTGTAATCCACTTTGTTTCGAGCACTTCTTTTTGGTAACGGGTCTCTTTCAGGTAATTGTAGTGCTGAGTATTGTAAAAATTATAATACAAATAATTATATTAGGCAGAGAAACAAAATTCAAATTAAAAAGTAATTTACTTACCATAAGCATCTTCATTAAAAGATGATTTTGAAGTAGAACCTTCTGATTTGGGTTTTGAAGGAAAATATGGTTTTGGTTTAGGAGTTGGCAAGTTACTAAAATGACCTAAGAAATAAGAAAAATATGTACGACATATTTTATTAAAATGCTAAACAATTGTTACAATAGATTCTTTATTATGTTTAATGTTAATGTATATACCAGTTTCCTTCATATGCTCCTTTAATTTGGTTATTCCTTGAAACCCACGAAAACAACTGCAAATGAACCTACATTTTTACATAAAATAAATATTCATTAGATTAGTCTCTAATACTCTATACATAGATATTGAAGTTTTTAAAATTAAAAGTCCAAGTTTAAGATGCAAATGCAAATCATACCATTTTTCTTCTGGATCTTTTTTAGCCTCCTCCATTGTGTTTCTTCTTTGTTGAGGAAAAAAATTTCTATAAAAGAAATAAGAATAAGAATGTACGACATATATTTGATTAAAATACTAAACAATCATAGATTAGGTACTTTTTATGTTTAATGCTAATGTATATACTAATACTAATACCTACATAATAATGATCGTTATCCATTAAATCATTTAAAAAACCTACATACAATGAAATATTTATTTTCAACTTAAACAAAATATTGCCATCGATTTTGTTAATCCGAGTCCGAATCCCAAGTCTTTAGGAGGTTTGTAGAATTGGTCCTCAGATCAGACAGGGTAGACAAGTGACATTTAATGAAAAAATTGCAAAACCCTCTATTTTTTGCTTTTTCATAAAATAAAATGTAAAAGTTTATCTTTACTTTATTCATTCAATTCAATAATCAATCTAACTCTGAAAAACCAGATTTCGGCTTTATTTAACAAGTACCCTATATAGATTATAGAATATAGATGTAGTAATATGACCAAAATTTGGGTTTTCAGAGCTGGATGAACTTTAATATATAAAAAGGAATAGATCAAAATCAAGAGTCCTGGTAGGGTTATCAATTAGTTTTGGGTTAGTTATTTTATTTCCCTATCCTAATCCTAGAGTCACGTTTCTTTAATGACTAATTAAATTAACGATTTACTTAATACTTTCTTACTGACATTATACCTTTAACTATTGCAGATTTCAGTTGACCTCCCTGACCTCTGGACGATGACACAAAACAAGAACACCGGACCGGACAATTAAATTAAATATTTAGAGAAAATAAAAATAATTAATTAAAAAATTGCACTCCTTTCTTTCAAAAATCAATTTTTATTTTTTAGTCACTCAAAATCAGGCAGAATCAGGAATAGGGAATAATAGCAGAGCTCGAGCAGTACAGTACAGTATATGTATTACTAAGCCTATTCCTTCCCGCTACTCGCTAGTAGGCTCTCGCTTATCATTTTTAGCTTAGCATTTACTTTTTTTATATCGTTTATTTATCCTGTTTATTCCTCATTATTTCAGCACTGAAAACCATATTTCGACAGCTAGTCTACTTACTTCTACATTCTCTTATAAAATTGAGGGCTAACTCAGGCTTTTCAGAGCTGAATTTAATGGCTAAACATACACATGTATTAGGTAGATCACCTCACCCAGCCTAATAGCGCGAACCTTTTCAATTTTCCAATAAATTATAATAATGCCTTTATTTTTTCTCAAGTAATTTCTAATCTAGAATCTAGAGATCTATCTCCCCTAACTACTTTGGAAGTGGATACTTACATTTAGATTAAGACGGCATTTAGGTTAAATAGTTAATTGTATTTTTTTATGTTTAAAGATAAGATAAGATGCCTTCAAAAAGCCAACCGAATGTTTTAAAACAATTATCATAACTTTTTATTTTTTAGGGGTTTTTAGGGGTTTTAAAAAGTAAAAGGACTTTTACTTTTTAAAATTTATTTATCTTAAAAAATTTGTATTTTTGTAGTAGATATAATAGAAAAGTAAGGTAGGGTAGGGTACTTTATGTCTATAGTCTAATGATATAAAATAGGTACCTACTTAAAATAGTCAAAAATTATATCTATCTAAAATTTTTGATGAGTTTTATTTTAAAAAAGTATATTTAAATGAAGCGTATAATTTCCAAGTTCTTCAAATTATAGTTTTGGAGGATTCCTCGACCGACTATTCTGCCTGGTCTTATTTTAATTTCTTTTTTGCCAGGACCTGGAATAGTTTAGAGAAAAAATAATTTAATTTATCAAAAGCTTTATCAAAAGTGTTTTAGAACTAGAAAGTATTTCAATTGGCAATCGGTCTGAACGATCGACAAAAATGACCGAATAGACAGACAATTGACCGATGACAAATTTTCGAGATACATATATAATCTATATGATAAGATAATAAATAATAGGTAAGTATGTACCTTAAATAAAGCAAGAAATATTATTAATTAGAATTATTACTTTAATTGCTGGCTTCTTGGTATTTTTGCTCTTGATAGCCGTTTTTCCCAAAATTGACTTTTTTGCTTTTGCACCAGCTTTTTCTTTTTCCTCGTCTTGATCTTGACCTTGAATTTCATCAATGTGTACAGTGAAGCTCCATTTTTTATTCGAGATGGCAAAAAGATTGTAGATCTTCTCATTTACTCCCGATACATTATCCTCCCAGCGAATTTGGTGACTTTTAGGATTAACTTTGATCTAAAAAAAATCATCAATTAGCCGAGGTCGAGTAGTCCAGTTTATATATAATTATTATCTATTTAGTGAATTAAATTGCATAGGTAATTAAATTATTAAGTTAAAATTCTTACTCACCCCATTTTCCTCAAGAAACTCGGCCCAAGTAGCAGTTAAATCTGTAGGCTTATTATAAACAACTTTCTTGGTCGCTTTATTAACTTTAGATTTAAATTCCTTTAATTGAGTCCGAACACACACGTGCCGTCTTGAATTTTGAGTAAGTCCACCATTATTAACCTTTTAAATGATTAAGAAAATGAATGAATGAATTAAGCTTATTAAAATAGATTAATTTAAAATTATGTAATGTACAGTAAGTACTAATTGTATTATACCTGTGCTTTAACCATTTTGATTCTTTTTTGGATCTAATTAAGTTTATTTCTGCAGAGATGATGATCCTGAATCTGAATCCTAGTGAAGTATGTGTGTGTGAATGAATGAATGTGGAGGTTTAATGTGGCTAAAAATATAAATAAGTTTTTATCAGTTATAATTTGAAGTTTTGATATGAACTAGGTATGTAGTTTAGGTAAGTTGGTACTTGGTACTAATAAAATAATTACTAAATAATACTAGCTAATATCATCCTAAATTACTACTCAAAAAATAATCTATCAGTCAGTAGAAAACATAAAGTACCCTACCTATACCTATATAGGGGTTTAGATTAGATCTGTTTATTTAAATCTAAAATATGTAAAACAAGAAACCTCATTTAAAATTTTAAGTACCTAGGTAGGTAGATACAGCAGCTAAACAGCTACCGATACTTAGCTATCGTTTATACTTGACATTTTCGCAATTTTAATGACTATTTACCTAGTTCAGTCCAAGTCCAAGGTCAAATAATGGTCAATATTAAATATTTGATTTGATAAAATGACTAAAGACTATAAATATTATCTTAATCAATTATCGACATCAACAATACCACTGCTGGCACACGTACACGTACATACACCGGCACAGAAAAAATTGGAAAAAACTGTAAAATGAAATATGATGGGCAAAATAGGACAATTTTTAGAATTTGGAGTTGGAATTTGTTTGGAATCCAAATCCAAATCCAATCCAAACTTTGGATTGGATTTGGATTCTGAATTCTGATCCATAGACTTTGACTACGATCTCAAGTATTATCTTATCAAGTAAGAACTCGAACCTAAAATAAAATACTTTTTTGCCTTTTGTTTTGTGATTTTTTGTCAACCTCTTTTCTTTATTCTTTACGCGCCTTTTTAATTTTCTTACACAATTATACTTCAAACTAACTAACTTTTATTAGGATATAAGATTTTTAACATAACAAATAAATATAGGTACCTATGTACTATGTGCATATATAAAGAAAAGTGCCTAAGTATTTACCTTTACCTGAAAGTACCCTATCTGTAAATCCAGTCCAGTAGGTGTAGGATTCTTAGACTAAACTAACTTGCCTACTATATAGAGCTATATAGAATAGAATCACAATTTACCAGAAAAAATCATTATAAATCTTTAACACTCGAATATCTACATCTACATAATATGTACGTACTATGTGCTTAAGCTTAAGTACATACACAGTATATGAATCTAGTGACTAGTGTCTATAGTCTATATACACTCTAGTTTTTACAAAAAGTTCAAGTATGTACATTAGTATTGCATAACTTATATTAGTGTATATACTAGTACAGATATGTAATGTATTCCAGCAAAAACGAAATGATAAAAACATTTCGAAGGTCAAGCAGTACCTACTACCTACATGTATGTATAGTGTATTGGCATCTATCTATCTAATACCTATGTATATAGATAAAGAGACGCTTATTTTATAAATAAAAATGTTACTAGTTTTCAATCAAATTATCAGTAAATCCAAACTATTCTGTTTCTGTAAATGTCCAGTACCTAGTGACTGCTAGTCAGAAAATTTCTTCGAAAAAATAGCATATTGTTGTTTATGGAAATTGAGATTGATTGTGAAAAAGTAAAGCAACATTTGGAAACGAGTTCTGGGTAAATTACTTTAATCTTACAAATCTATGTTTCTCGCCAGTTGCCAGCTTCCAAATTGACCAAATGCTACTTTATTTTAAAATTTTAAACCAAATGCTCTTAAAACTTCAAAATTAAATTCTAGGTAGGTTCTATGTATTTTGTAATATTATTATGTTCTAACTAATAAGGTTCTATTAACTACTGCTTCTACTAAATCTACGAGTATATAGTTAGGGTTTTAAGTAAGGGACAATGAACAGCCGACCTTCAGGTCCTTCAAATTCAAAGAATCCCTTATCTATACCATACATAGGCATAGCCATATGATATTTTTTTCCCAAGGGTCTTACTACATATTACTATTAGAGACCCTTTTAAATTCTATTTTCAAATGTATTAGATATAATACCTTCCCATGGTCCTGCTGATCACCACAAATAGGTAGGTTAAACTTCTGCCATTATTTCCACCATATAAGTCATTATAAGTAGTAAAAAGTAGCCTAGTTTTTAAAAAAAATGTTTCGGTCCTCAAAATAGCTTTTATACGAGTATTCATAAATGTCTATGGTAGAAGAGATTCATTTCGATTTAGAAAATAGATATTTCAGCAAAATAAAAGTGGGCACCAGATTGATATACCTAGAGACCGATCTAATTAAAAGATTTTAAAAAGAATTTCACACACTTTGTAAGCCAATTGGCATTTAAATATTTTGAAAATTACTTTGAAAGTTGTACTAAAACTTGGCATTTTGGTTTAAATACATACTTTCAGGATTTGTTATAGGTACTTTTTCAAGACAGACAAGAACTTTATTTCATATTCACTCGATTATTCAATACATCTAAATAGTGCGAGCTAAATAAATTACCTTTATAAGTCTCTGGTATAATTATAACTTGAGTTTTAAAATTTCATTATACATATATCTGTAGGTAATTCTTATATAGCAGATGCCACGCGACCTAAAATTTTAAAATGCCGTAAGGTCTGCCTAAAAGTCTGTTTTTGAACTTTTTTCAGAGCCACGCTTCTAAATCTCTCGAAGAACTCTAATAAGGGTCATAAGGGTCTTTATATCAAATCTATGATATATAATAATAACACTATGTGTACTACTATATAATAGTAAGGGTACTTTGTTGTACTGTATATACCACCAGTCATTTCAAAAGATCAGAAATACAATATAGAGAACAAAGTCTCTTGTAAATACTCTACCGAGCACCTGGTCTTTTCATACATTAAAATCAAGGGACCCGTGCCAAATGTCCTAAACTTTTCAAAAACTGAAAAACTCTATCCAATCTAAAGCTTTAAAGGCTGGCCCTTTAAGTACCCTACCTATATAAGGTATAGTATTATTTATCCGAACTGAAATCTGGGATTTTATTTTCTACAGATACTACTCGTAGTCTGTGAGATTCTGCTGTAGATTTACCATTTCCTTTAAAAATTTAAAAATAAGACCCTGACCCAAACCATACGAGAGTATATGTATTGTAAATACAGCTTGAGACTTGAGACTTTAAATTTGTTCATTCAGATTCAGCTGATGGTGAGATACACAATAATAGTATTTTAGATAAGGACAAGGATATACTCATAGTTTCCCACACACTGATAGATATACCCTACTGATAGAATGAGAAAAATATATTTTACAATTCTCAAATTTTTATATTCTTTCTGTAAATATATAGCTTTTTCTACTGTATTCCTATTTACACTTGAGGGTCTCTTATTATACTATTCAGAACAGGAGTATTGTTCTGGATCTTCAAAGTTCCATTCAAAATACATGCAAAAAGAAGTTGACCTGCCTGCTATCAGATGTTCAAAAATCTCAGAATTTTAAAATTTCAAAGATACAGATAATCTCAAATCCCTTAGGGTCGTGTGCCTGAATTTCTTGAGAATTTTAGAAATTTTAAGGATAAGATCATGCATATGGACGGATGTATAAAAGATGTTCAAAATGATCTTTAAATTTCCACATTTCGGGATTTTAAATGTTTAAAATTCTCACAAAATTGAAGGCAAGAATGCGAAGATTTTGAGAAAAACTGATTTATAGGCATTCCAATTTGAAAGATTAGAAATATTCTGATCAAAATTAGCTATTTTCCAATAACATTCAACTACCTACATAATTTAATATCAAATTGAATTTAATACGATTATGTTGCGTATTTTGATTTCCATTTTGTCATTCAAGTATAGGTATTTCATTGAAAATCCTAAAAATACTTTTACACCTAAAAATGTACAAAAAAGAGTCGGATTTTGTCAGGTCGTGTGCCTGCTATTAATTCAGCCTTTAAGTACTAGTATACTAGGACCACAAACATTGTACATAAACTGTTAGGTACTTACATGCAGATGTACTGGCTAAAATATCGACCTTTTATTTTAAACTCTGTAAATGAGTTTCGAGCGAAGCCGCCTGCCACTTGGACAGATGTTTTTACTTTTATTTTTATTTTATTTCAGCCGCTGCCACGCGTCTCATCCAACTAATATACTCCATAAGATATTTAAGACAACTACTACATACCCAGTATATATGAATACGAGTACCTACCTATTTTATTTTAAATATTAGATTTACTATGCTTATTACAAGTACAAATAAGGTGAACTCTATAATGTATAAGTACAGGATAGATAGCAAAAGCTGGAGACCGAAATCTAAAACTAAAGTTGAGCCATCCGAATTTTGAAATGGTTCTTTTGGCTATATAGGGAGCTATACGGATTAGTATCTTATACATACTACCCTTAAAAATATATTTAGACCAATTGGTAAATTGCTTTCAAGACATTTGGTTCAATTGAAAAATGTCAAATTGTGCTTCAAAAAACAACAAAAACTCATTTTTCTCAAAATTTTGATGAGATTACAAGTCCTCATTTCATATAAATTGGACTTAAAAGTGTCATATTTGGCCATAAAAATTAAGCTAACGCATTGCGATCTTGTTTCTAAAATGAATATAAGATACTTATGTAACTTTGGACTTTTAGGAAATTAATAGCTCAAGCTATAAATGATACACAATACCTAAGAGTAGCAAAATTTCTCCAAAAAAAGTAATCAAAATCTTCAAATTTTTGTTTGAAAATCGAAAAAAAGTCATTTTTTTGATAAATATAGTAATTTATCTAGTACCTACCTACCCACTTAAAAGTAGGTAGATACATGTATCTACATTTTTATTTAATGAAATATACCCTATTCCTAGTTCTAAAGTACCCTACCTAGTTTAGATCCTTTAGATCTAAACTACCTATTATCTACTCATGGATAATAGGTAGATCCTATGTAGTAGGGTTATTATTATTATTAGGGTACTTAATGACAAGATTATATTTATGCTACTTTGTTGCTGTATATTTTTAGGATTTAGGATTTTGTCTTGATTTTAGACATTTTAGATTTGTCAAAAGACACCAAGTTTGACCAAGTTTGAATGAATAATAATAGTTTGAAGATTTTAATTCATTCTAACATCAGTGTCAGTATCAGTAGTACCTAAGTACTAGGTATAATACTGGGACATATACATATAGTTGTAGTAGTACCTACTATTTTTGTAGTTTTTTTGTATTTGCCTTCTGCTTTTACCATTTGCATTTGGCTATACATATCCCATATGTAAGTTTAGTTAGGGGGTTGATTTTTTTCCTTTTTTTTCTCACATCTGCCTTATTTCCCGTCCTTAATTTCACAACAAACTGAACTTTAAACATCCCTTCGCATATGTACAGTACAAACACCCAAATATAACCATAGGTATAAATATTACTGGTTGTAAAACCATCAAATATCCATGGTACTAGAAGGTATCTACCATTAAGTATCTACCTACTACCTACTTTACTTGGGGCATTTAGATTTTAGTTTTAGAATCACAGGAAAGGAAAAAAGTCTTTCAAAACTCAAACCATTGACAGTCCTGCTTTGGATTTCATTCATTCAAGTTCTCATCAGAGTTCTCAAAAAATTTACCTTTACCTTGCTATACATAGTAGTAGGTACGATTACCCTTGATCATTTAAAGGGACATTTTTATACAATTTCATATTTCATACTGATCTTGCCTTGCGAGCCCTTGTAAGTGCTAGTTTGGATTTAAAAGGATTTAAAGTCTCCCCTTGTGCATTCAATTCCCATGAAAATTCAAACGACTCAAAACCCCGAAAACTCTTCAAATCCCGCTTTTTACAACTAAAATATTCATTTCTATCGAATAACGATAACGAGTTTTTGTGTGGATTATTTTAATTTACTACAGTATCATGGGAGTACTTGTTAATGGAGCATGGCCTATGAGCCAAAAAGTAATTACACCAACAAGAGCTGATATAGAAGCTCAACAAGCCCTCATGGTCATGTCAAGACAGAATGGAAATCGAATTTTGAAACAAAATCTTCAATATCAAATGCAACCCCTGATTCGCAAAAATTGTAATCGATTCAGTAGTCCAAATCCAAATCAGAGCCAGCAACAGCAGCAGGGTTGTAAAGAAGTTTATGGAAATCCTTATGGACATCATCAGGTAGCAAATGTACAGATTCAACAGGGTGATTTGTGTTTTTGTGGAACAATCCCTGGACCTTGTTGTCGTCAAACTTTGCTAAGGCAAAGACAGAAGGAATTGTGTTCGGCGAGATCACCACCAACTTGTGCTCCCTGGATCAAAATGAAGAAAATGAAGGTTTTGAAGAAAATTCAGAGAAGAATCGGAATGAGTAAGTCAATTTTTTCTAAAAATCTCAGTCAGAATTTCAGTCAGAATTCAGAATGTCTCTCCAAATCCAAATCCAAAAATTCAAGAATTTCCTAGATATTAGATAGATAGACCTTTTTGCTCAAAATCTCTCTAATATTTTGAGCAAAAAGTCTTAGAATCAGTCGAAATAGCATATAAATAAGTAGATACTTATACAAAGGTACAATATGAAGAATCTTATATCTTATAAAGTAATAATCGCCCAATTTTAGGTTAACGATATCCGTACCTACAATCATTTGCAGTTTTATGTCATAAGATTAGTTTTTTATGAAATTGAGTAAGTAAAGTATTTATAGGTTAAAAACTCGCTTTTTTTACAAAAATTAGATAGAAAATGGCCTAGATATTCTGTAGGTAGATAATTTGAAATTTTATGGACAAATGTTCATATTATCATGAAAATAGCGTGATAGAGATGAGTATTATAGGGGTACTTTTTAAGTTTTAAGGCCTAAGATTAGTTACTAATAGATAGGTAAATTTAATTGTATTTCCGGTCAATATCTGTCAGCTCTATAAGTTGAGATCCGTTCTCGAAAAAAATTGAGGTTTTGTTATCCTAAAGTCTAAAACCATGATAAATTGTATGCCCAAAAAGTCTCAACTTCTCTGGCCCAAGGGCATTTTTAAGGGAACTTGTAAACCCATTTCCGTTCTCAAAATAACCCTTACAATTCTTTTATTTTATTTATACTATACTATACTATTAACTACTATACCACTATTTACCTACAAATGTTCATTTTTACTTATTCACAGCTTTTTCAAAATGCAACTATGCATATTAATGTCCCACACAAACATATGGATAAACTTACACTTTTTACAAGTCTGTACAAAATGTCTTTCTTGTAGAAAAATCTTGGAGAATTGAAGAATTTTTTCGACTTAAAAAAGCTAAAAAGCTAATTGTAAAGATTTCTGAAAATCATAAAAAAGTGCTTTTTTGAGGGGGTACTTCAAGCGCAAAGTCGTGCTTATGAAGCTGTGAAATATACAAAAATACAAAAATGTAAGTACAAATGTACATGGAGAAATGAGAGCTAATTTAGACCTGGTTTATAAAGTACCTTATATTAGTATGTATGTAAGAAGAGTGTAAACGACCGGAAAAGGAAGTAGGCCGGCAGGGTTTGGAGTTTTTTAAGTTTTTTAGTTCTTCCAAGTTAGGATGTTCTGCTCTTGTGCCCAAATCTTCCAACCAAAACTTAAAAAAACCACATTATAAAGATATGGAAAAGTAATAGACTCACAAGAAAAGGGATAGTGTACTTTGCTCAGAAAATTTTTTTTCTACTAAACTCTTGTAAAAATTAAAATCAGCCATTAAACTATATCTACCTAGGTATATTCTCTATTTTAAGGACAAAATCGTAGGTACTGAAAATGAATAAAATTGAAGTTTTCTACCCTTAAAATGTGACATTGTAGGAGAAAATGGGTCACTTTACAGATTATTTGAGACTCCAAATCATTTACATCTTGTAATTTGACTGAAATTTTAGAACTCTTGGATTTTTTGAAAGATTTTTAACATTTTGATCAAAATTTTTGCAATTTAAATAGACTCTAATCTTACATGAAACTTAAATTTAAGCAAAGTATCCCTTTACTTGTTGATTTCCTAAAAAAATAGTATAGGTAGCTACGTATACTATTTGATAGAAATGCATTTTTTGAAGGTTCTGAATCCGGGGGAAATGAAAATAAATAAGCATAACTGAGCCGGCCAGGCCAGCTGCTAAACTTTATGAAACTCCAGAGCAGCAGGATAAGGTCTAATGCCTTATTTTATTAGTAAGCTATCCTGAATCCTACTAGTATAGTATAAAAAACATTGATGATCATATAAATGTCTATCTACGTCAAATCTATAAAATTCTATCAAAATCTTCTATTAATATAATAATATAATATGTATACTTATAAGGATAGGTAGGTACTTCCTTTAGCTTTGCGTAAACTTGTAAACTTGTAAAGGAAATTACCCATCGGATATTATTAAAAATTAAAATGCATTGCAAGTACATACTTACTAGTAGTAAAAGTGTTTAAAATAAATAAATGAATCACATTTTTAAAATGCACTACAAGTACAAATACAAATACAAGTACTAAGGTACACATACAGGATGTTAATGTTTAAATGAAATAAGCACTATTTCACATTTCCTGAGGTTTTGGCTGACAATTTTTTTTTCTGTAAAAGGACTTACAAGTCATGTTTTACAAGGATTTTATAAATAAAATTGAAAGTTTTAAGATTTTTAATGGTTTTGATTTTGTTTTTGTTTTCCAGGTACTTCAGGAAAATGTGGTGGGATTTCACCTAATAATTTACCCCCTTTGAGATACTCTTCAGTACATGGAGATAATATACAAATTACTGGTGAAGGATCTGTTGTTGCAAGGCGGATGAATAGTTTTTGTAAAGCTATTGCTTTCTCTGATAGACCTGTCAAAATTAATGAAAAGGTAATTTGAAGCACTAAAATTTTCTGAAATTTCTGCTTTCTGCCTATTATTTTCAGTAGTTGAAAAATTTGGATTTTTGAAATACGAGACTATTCTGACGAATTTTGAAAGAATTTTGTTCAAAATTTTGCTCAAAATATTGCTCAATTTTGCTCAATTTTGATCAAAATTTGCAAAAATTTGAGCCTTTTTTACATTTAAAATGATATCCTGAGATTTTATAAATATTTTGATATTTTTTTCTATTTTGAATTGAAAGCTTCGAAATGAAATGATACTATTCTTATAGTTCTGAATTCTGTATTTTGGCATTTATCTACAAGGACCTAAATACTGGCAAAATTTTGCCCAAAATTAATATTTCAGAGCTGAATCACACAAATTAGACCAGACTAAGGCAGTTAGACCAGACCATATTTTCTAAAACCAAAACCTGAATGTCTAATTTTTGGACCAAGTTATCAATAATCTAGATCTCATTTTTTTGGCTCGATTTTCTTCAGAACTTTTGCTATATGCGTCAAAAAGCTAAAATTTCTTAAAGTACTTACTTAGGTTAGGTACTTACTTTAAGAATCAAAATCTGATAACCTTTATTACCTATTTATTTTTTTCCAGGTATGTATGAAATTACTCGAAGTTTCCACTAACTGGTCAGGTGTACTTAGGTTTGGCTTCACATCACACAATCCATCAGGTACCTATCTATACATATAAGATATATTTTTAATTTTGTTTAACTAGTTTTTACATTTATATTTTTTTTCTTCTAGCTTTGAAAGGCTCCCAGCTCCCAAGATATGCTTGTCCTGGTAAGTAAATAACAATTTTTCTCAAGAATTTTATTAAATTTTAATTCTCACAAATCCTAATCACTTGACTTAATCTACTCGTATACTACTTACTTTACAACCTTAATAATAAGATACAGTTTACAGTCAAGTTCACTTGAAAATTCTTGATAAATAAGTACTAATTCAGTTATAGTTATAATAGGATTAATAAAATAATAAACTGTATTCTTTCATGTATTTAGATCTCACCTCAAAACCTGGATATTGGGCTAAAGCATTCTCAGACTTGTATGTTCGGAAAGATGCCATCATTTTTTACTATGTCACCTCAGCCGGTGATGTTCATTTCGGTATTAATGGGGAAGAAAAAGGGATTTTTTTCGCGGGGGTTGATACCCGAAAACCACTATGGGCACTTGTTGATGTTTATGGAAATACCACGGCCATTGAATTTGTCGGTAAGTTTGACAAAAAAACTCATTGAAACTTGTAAAATTCAGAAAATTCTGACTGTTTTTGAACTTGAAACTCGAAAAATTCAGAAAATTCTGGATTTTTGGATCTTGAAACTCAAAAAATTCAGAAAATTCTGACTGTTTTTGATCTTGAAACTCAAAAATTCAGAAAATTCAGAATTTTTTTGATCTTGAAACTCGAAAAATTCAAAAAAATTCTTAAAATAGTCTTAAAATTTCTGACCATTAGATTGCAATTTTGAAATTTTGCGAAATTTTGGAGACTTGATTTGTACTGAATGTTTTTTTTGTATTTTTAGATCCTCGAGCTCACTTGAACAACTCACCCAAAAGTCCAAATTCATCATCACATGGAAGTTCATGTCAACTTGTTGTTGGTCCCAGTCAAAGCCAATGTCAAGACTTGTCTGAATCTTTCACAGGCCTATCCATAAACTCTCAAAGACCTTCTCAAAATCAAAAACATAGAACTGGTTATGAAGACTATAGATCCCATGATGAGATCCAAATTTATTCATCACAAAATAATCAATCTGTTCACTATCAAGTCACACCGAAAACATCAAAGATTCAGCAGGGTCCCATATATTCCAAGGCAAGACCTCAAATTCATGCTGAGGGTAATATCTACACAGTGCTTCCAAAACCACCAAAAATTCCTTTACCACGTCTTCCATCCACTTCTCAAGCTTCATACAGTCCACAAGCTCAAGTTCAAGTCCCTTCAACTTCCAGGTCAAATTTGCCAAATTTAGGGAAAAATTTACATTCCCTAAATGTCAAGATCCCTCAAACTCAAAGTCGATTCGAACCTGACCAAGCTGTTAAGCAACTTTTAGTCAAAACTGAACCCTCAGTATTTTATTCATCTAATGTTTATTCATCAAATGAATCTCAAGATACTTATGCTACACTTATTCAAAAGGCTAAATTAACCGAGGTAAGCTCATTAAATTAATTTAAAAGTCTATACAATCATTCAATTAGCTCTAGAATACTTCAAAATTTCCATTTCCTAAATTTTTCAAAATCAAAATCTAAAGTCCTATAGAGCTCAAAATTTCTGAAAAATTATGCTCAAAAGCTTTGAAAAAACCTAACAAAGGTTTTTAATGCAAATTTAAGAAGCTTCAGACCTCAGAAACTGACCCTACTAATTTAGTTGTATTTTCAATCATATTTTCAATTATACTGATCTTTAAATAATTTTTTAATTTTAAGGAATCCAACCTAAATGCAATTTATTCATCTACCAAAAGACAAAGTGCTCCAGTCAAAGAGATCCCAAATTGTAATTGGTCCATTGAATGTGTCGCTTGTTGTGATCGACCAGTAGACAGGTAAATTACCATACAAAAACTTCGTTTTTTTAAAAGAAAAATTTCAAAATTTTAACAAAATTTTTATATTTTCCAGTGTTTTCTACCCATGTGGACATTGTTGTATGTGCTACTCTTGCAGTTTAGAATATTGGCGAACAAAGGGGAATGATTCATGTCCCATATGCCGAGCTAACCTCACCGATGTTATAAAAACTTATAAATCCTAAAGTTATTGTTAAACATTGTTAAATATTTTGAGTGTTTTTTACCAATTTTAAGTATACTTAGGTATTTATTGTGTGTTTGCTTTTTTGACGTATTTTTACATAAACCAAGTCATTTTGTACTCGAGTCATTATGATCTATTTATTTCTTAATTTTTTGAAAGATTCTTTGTATATTTTCGCACTGAATACGGGATTTTACATTTACTTATTTACTTAACTTAATGAGATAATTTAAAGACTTTTATTAGGTATAATTATTTGTAATTTATAATCTTTTATGGGTACACTTATTTTAGTTTTTATGATACCTAGATTAGATAATAAAGTTTTAAAAGCCAAAAAATACGCACCTTATTTTAGAAATTTTTAACTAAAAAATCTAATATACCTATTTTACTAATTACCTAAATATCTGTATAGGTATCTCGGTATGACAAAATATACTAGGTAGGGTACCCTACTTAATTGCTTATTTTAACATTGTTCTTTAGTCATTTTTTAAAATTATTTGTACATTGAAAAAGCACAAACTATAAACAAAAAATTCGAAAATAAATATCTTGAAAAAAATACAAAAAATCGAGCTTCAAGTAATAGTAGAATTTCTAGTTGCATTTATTTAACAATTAAAAATCATCTACCTGATCTAAAGTAGGTATTTTACAATTTTACATACAATAGTAGGTAGATATTAGTACTAGTCCTAATGATCTTATTTTAAGGACTTTTTGAAAACATTTGAATTTTGGTTAAAATATAATATAATCAAATCTTAGAAAAAACATTACTTTTACTTCTAGTCATCAGTCTTATTTAAGTTTTTAAGGCCTAATTAAATATTTACTATCAGTAACTACCTTTTTTGATGATTTTTAAAGATTTACAAGAAATTATGATTAATTTGTAGGGTATTTTGTATTGTCTTGTTTTCTTTTGCTTTTATTTTCTTGAGAGTTCGATATTTTGATCAACGAAAACGGTTGAGTCCTCGTCCACCTCGAGGATTTATACCTTAAAAATATCAATTTTTTTTAGAGTTTTTGCAAAATATGATCTGAAATTTTAAGCTCTATGTAAGTACCATTGAATTGTCTTCTCCACCGAATAGCATTCATCGGGCTACATGGACTGAAATGAAAGATGACAATTTAAATTTCAGATAATTGACAAAAATAAGGTCATTTAAAAAAAATTGTCTTATTTACAATCCAATGATTCGAGCGACCCTGCGACAAGAATATCCACGGTTTAAAAGATCCACTGCTCTCCTTTTATCATCGCTAAAAAGAAAATTGAATTTTTTATTAGTTCAATATGATATCAAGGTTTTAGAGGTGTTATTATATTTCAAAAATTTCGAAATCCTAGATTTCCGAATATTATAGAATCAAAATAATGGAAAGATAGGATTTCAAATGGAAAATTAAGAAAAAAAAAATATCACTTAATTATTATGATCTCAATCAAAAAAGCAAGATTTAAAGAATCATTCTGCCCATAATTTCATTCTGTTTTTTCAGATTCGAACATTTTGAATTTTCCAATTTTATGAAACTTAAATATTTAGTGTATGTGTATGTATAGGGTACTTAGAGTAATGTCTCCTGGGTCGCCGTCTCCGAAATACTCGCCCATCCGGTCCAACAGCTTGATTTGGTTGACGACCTAATCGAAAGAAAAGTTATCTTTTAGTATTTTTTCAAAATCTAGATAGAATTTCTTAACTCACCTTGTTCATTACCCATTTCACAGATATGGTCAAAATGAAATCTCGATGATTTCAATGAAATACAGAAAATTAATCACTTTTTTGGTTTTATTTAAGAGAAAATTGGAAAATTGTCAAGATATCGATTTCAAAAATTTTAGATTCTGATCGGAATGGAAAGATTTTGATTTGATTTTAAAATTCTATAAGAAACTATAGGGATAAAT
Organism: Nanhermannia cf. coronata Gr-Ori-00579; assembly: GCA_034699045.1. Lineage (NCBI taxonomy): Eukaryota > Metazoa > Arthropoda > Arachnida > Sarcoptiformes > Nanhermanniidae > Nanhermannia > Nanhermannia cf. coronata Gr-Ori-00579. Next base: position 29,665 of record JAQIXA010000891.1, read on the forward strand.
AAATAAAATAGTTAAACAATTTAACAATTATACCCTGAAGGCCTATAAGTCCAGGGTGGATCCATTGGACATTCAAAAGCTCTAAGATTAAGATCGAAAGATCTCTATGTGGTCCAGTATTTAATAATAATAATAATAATAATAGCCATACTAATACATGTAGGTATACTAGAATATAATGTAGAATACTTTGTACATGGCCGAGATGAGATTTTAAATTATTGAGATTTCAGATTTTTATTAGCTCTACCGTATTTATATTTTGTGATTTTTGTGATTTTGTAATCTAATAATGATAATTACAATATATAGGCGAATCTTTAATAGAACTTTTAAAAAAATATTCTGTAGAAAAATACATGGATGGTCTCATTCATCAAATTCATCTATAAAATAAAAAGACAGTAAAAATTTGCAAAGAAAATGTTTTTATATACTAACGAATGTAACTGTAAAACTGTATGTCTCAGTGAGCATTTCAATTTTTAAGAATTCTAATTTCATACCAATTCGGGTATATTAAAAAATCCGAAAAAATTTCATGTTTATCCATTTACAAGATCCACAATTGACTCTGATGAGAATAAATAAATATATGCAAATGATCCGATTGAGAGGAAAAGTATAATTAAATATAAAACAATTAGTATTTGAACTAAAGGGTAAATAAATCCTCGAAATCTGGACACATTTTTATCTTCAGTTTGTTGAAGTATTGAATAATTGACAGTTTTACTTTTATGAAATTTTTTAACCATTTTCTAATTTTAATTAAATTGTTTCAAATTTTAAAGTCTAACAACCGATAAATGATTCCAGTAACTGAATATGCACTTATAAATATGTACCTACCTACTTAAATTCTTATCAAAATTGTCAATTTCTTTTACTTTCAAAAACTTCATAGTATGAGTATGACTATAGTTTAATTATATACGAGTATAAGCAAATTATGATATTAATTATGAGCCTGTAATGTAACATGCATTAAAATGTATCACAATATAAAATTATCAATTTCTAATATTTTTTCAAAGAACTTGGTTTTTGCTTAGGTTTGCAAAAAATTATCAATTTTTGGTTCATTTCATAGACATACCTACTAAATATCATTACAAAACCATGCATAATATTCAGGATACTACTAACATGAATGAATGAGACAATATATCCTTTAAATACTTATCAATGCTTAAAAATTATGAAAATAAATATCTACTCATAATACATAGTAGTATCTGTAGTTTAAAAAATTGCAAATTTTATTAAGCTATCTACTCTGTATTACAGTGACAGTATACAGAATAGTACCTATCTATGTCTTTCAGTATGACACTTGAAAATTAAATACGGATAGTTAATTAATATATTACTACTTATGTATGTATTTACATATAGTACTTACCTACCTAATTAAGTAGATAGGGCATTCTTGAATATAGTACCGATTTGGATTTGGATTACCATTTTTAATACCCTCTGCTACTTTAATTACTAAAATCGAAATTTAATCGGCAAGACAAGACACATCAATAACAATAACAAGCTTAATACCTTGCTTTTAAATAAGATTATTTTAAATTTATTTAGTTAAAATATTTCATTTTAGCATATTCAAATAACTAAAGTTAATACTGGCATGAGGATTGTATTGTATTGTTTGTATCACAATACATTACCTACATATATGTATACTGTATACTTAAGTAGGATATAAGTATCATTTCAAAATAATATATCAAAAATCTTGTGAGATTCTAATGGGGGATTTCCATAGCTTCAGATAGATAGAAAATGCAAAGAGATTGATATAAAAAAGATTTCTATCCGTCTCTTTTCAATTTCCATGGAAAGAGATGGATATTAATCAAAAGAGATGGATAGAAAAATTGTGAAGATAGAGATAAAAATCAGATCAAAGTTTGTTTGATTTTTCACTTTTATCTCTTTGATTTGACAACTTTGCTCATCAATATTTTCAACTTTTTTGGTGACAAATTTAATTTTTTTGGTAAAATGCACCAAAGGTTTGCAAAAATTCTATTTAAACTAGTTCATTGAGTGTTAACAAGGGAGATTATGGATAATCTCCCATGTTAATCTCGGAATGAAACCATTAAAATAAAGATCAATCATGGAGAAACGTGATTTATATAGCAAAGTTGATTGTATTGATGCATGGGCTAATTATGCACAATAGAATTTGGTCCATGTAAACTTCCGGATGACATAGGGCTATATGACCATGACCATGGGCTATATGTCCTTATTTTTTGAGTGACATATCATTTTGACCGACTAGGCAAGACAAATTCAAAGGCTTATGTCAAAAATCGGTCCATCGTCACTGATGAGCAAGGCCCGGCATAGATTCTCTTAAAATCCCTATAATATGCACCTAAAATTCTCTAAAAATGACTAAATATTTAGGTACTTAATATTCTCGTTAAATTCGATAAAAAACACTCTAATTTTAGATAATTTTGATAATTTCTCAGAAATATAAGTTTATAGGTCTAACGAAAGCTTCATTTTTTAAATACATTTCGTTTAGTGGTATTGGTAATATTAAAAAACAAATTCAGAATAATGATTTTTAAGCCAACAATCCATTCGAGGTCTAGATATTGAGACCTCGTGACAATGGACGTTTACATTTATCATTTCCGCATACCATTGAATTCGCTTCCCAAAGATGGTCAAAATAGTTTTGTTCTAAATTCTAAATTTATCTGTATTTAGTTAGTTAAGATTAGCTAAGATCATTATTTATATAGTGTCGGTA
>JAQIXA010000892.1:0-32429 GCA_034699045.1 Nanhermannia cf. coronata Gr-Ori-00579
AGCACACATTGCGCTATTTAAGTACAGCGAACATTTTGGTTCGCTCTCTGATTCCTCAGGGGGTTAAATAATGCCTGGTCCTGACCCCAAGGGGTGGGGCAATCTGAAATTTTTGTCGAAATGGCACACCCCTACCCTATGGGTGTCCTTCATACCAAAGAATCTCTTCGGCTTTCAGGCCTTTGCATTTTAAACTTCATATAAAGGCCCATTATAACCCGAAGATACCTTTGGTCCAGTAGTTCTCGAGTTATCCTCTGCACAAACAGAAACACAGACAGACAAACAAACGGACAAAGTGGAAGCAAAGTTGAATAGTAAGTGCTCGTTTCGCTCGCACAAAAATCAATTTTTCGAGCTTTCATTTCATGACATACAAAATGTATAGTATTAATTGTAGATTAACCGATTTACAAATCGAAACCACATCTCAAAATCTTGTTGTATTTACTTGGGATAAGTAAGCAAATCAAATGCAAATTTTAGAGCGGAACCTATTCCTTTTATGGATAGGTGTAATCTGTAAATTTTTTAAGAGATTTGTATCAACTTTACTACAAGTACATATGTATAGGATAGTTGCCAATAAAAGTGGCAAAATTTCTCCAAATAAAGTCAAATTACCATTTAATTCTCGCTCATGAAATCATATTTAGAATCAAGAAAAATATTTTTTTAATACTCTCGACACAGTTGGCACTTGGCACAGATTATAGTACATTTAAGTACTAGTTATATCTATGTATATTTACTCAAGTATCTACAAAGTAAATAAATACACTTATCTCTAATCATAAAAAGTTCAATTTCAATTTAATATTTTAGGACAATTACAGTGTATAGTAAGCCAGCTAAGCTACCTCTAGTACTTTAATGCACTTTTTACTCAAATTACAACTTTTTAATGCAAGGTCAAGTAGGTACCTAGGTATACTGTAGTACTATACTACAGTATAGTACTCGACTTTTCAATTTATCTATTCGACCATTAAATTACAGTTCAAATGCACCTTTAAATACTTATATAAATTGAGTTTTTGTACAATTTTCAATAAATATATATGAGTTTGACCGAGTATACAGTGCAATTTTTTATATGGGTCAAATGCATCGGTCAATTTCTGATCTAAATATCTATAAGTATTTTTTTAGGTTCATAAAAAGGTACAAGTGTCTGGTCAAAAAAATGAAATATTTATAACTTTTAAATGACACTTACTAATCTTGACTAAATGCAGTAAGTAGTCTTTTTACATTTAAAATAATTTACTGGGAATTTTAGCCCTCGACTATGAGTAATATCTAAATTAAGAGTACCATATTTTTTTTCAAAATTTACTTAATTATTTGCGCAAGCAAACCTCATTTGACGTACCTATCACCTATACAAAATCGGCTTTTTTATTCTAAAATACCCAAAAGATTCATAACATTTTTTAAAAAAATTTTGTAAATCGAGAATCAAGTCTACCTACATAACTTACTAATATCAAATTATCAAACAAAATCGTTAAAAAAATCTTTACAATTTTGATCAATTTAAGACTATTTTTTTGCAATATCTTTTACTTGTACAAAAACCTCTACACACTCCTACTTACTAATTACAAAATGTGTTTTTATCTCTGAAAAATACAATAGATATTGGGTACCTATATCGTACAATCTACTTACTTTTAGGTTATACAAGTAGTAGATTTGTACTAGATTTGAGTTTAAAGGGATGCTAAAATGAAGCATAAAATAAAAATTGGTCAAATTCGATTTGAAAAGGTTAATCAATTTAGCCCCTCAAAAAAACGGGACAAGATTCGAGTATTTTCTATCCAAATCTCTATACATTGCCTTGCTTCTTATAGTAATTAAAATGTCATTTAAAACACCTACTACATACAATTCAAAATTTAATTGTTTTTCTACCTCAAGTCAAATTTACTAACTACAGATACATACATACTACTAGTATTTACTGTAATAATAGTAGGTAATGAGCTTGATCTTGTATTTCTACTATGTACAATACAAGGTACTACAAACTGATACAAATAGATTGAGTTTCACAAAAAGTAAAAAAAAAAAAAAAATCACAATGATTGTTCTCATTCTCATTTCAGATCACTGAAAACTGAAATAAATATTTTCTTATGATGATCATGATGGTATGAAATGAGTAAATGATAAAAGTGTTTATGACCGTGTAATTGTTATGTAAATAAAGCCTACTAAACTTACTACTTAAAAGTATAACTGAATTTTGGATTTTTTTTGAGCCGACAAAATACACTCTTTTGGGTGTCATTAAATTTTTTTTTGATATTTTTCCGCTCTGTCTATTTTAATGGGGACCTATAATAATAACTCTAGAACAAACATTTTTTTAGGACTCGCAGGTTTTGGTTCTGCAAAAAAAATTGAGTAAATTTTCTTTGTTTATTTATATTGTTGGATATAAACTTTAAGCTTTGTATACCATAGTTGACATATTTACTTTGATATATAGTTGAACGAACGAAGCGAGCACTTACTACATATTTAACTTTTTTTTGTATTTTGTCCGTTTGCCCATCTGTATGTCTGTCTGTCCATCTGTATGTCTGTCCAGAAAATATTCTTAAGACCCTTGCATCGCTTAAGTGGACTCTTTAAGGGTCTCAATGTTAATCAAAATGAGATTTAAATGGCTAAATGACTATAGGATAATCGAAGACAGAGATTCTGAATTTGACCTCTAACTTCTAACTCTAAAGTTGACTTTAGACCCCAAAAATTGACTTGGGATGTCTTCAAAGTTTTGCTCGCTATGAATAATTAGTAAATAACAAAAGAGTAGTTAATTAAATCCTAGTAAGATATATTTATGTAGGTAAAGAAAGACCTTAATGCGAAAGTAATTATTTTAGTATCACATAATGCCCTACTTTGACAGTGTTTTTATAAACTTGAAATAAAAATATCCTTTTATCATCCAATCAAATCCTAAAATCTTAAAATAATTAACAATTTTTCAATCTTTCTTAAATAGGCAGTAAAAATATTTGTGACAGAGGATTGGAAAAGGGTCCTTATGACTGTTATTAATATGCTTTAGGTCTTGAAATTAAATTTCAAACTTCAGACTGAGTACCCTACCTACGGTGAAGTTGAATAATTGAATTTGTTAGATTTATTAGATCCTTATTATCTTAATTACCAACCAGCCTATAATATACAAATCGACAAAATATTGTAAAATATACATAGAATCCAACACGTATTTTTAATTTTTTTTTCTGATTTTAATTATAAAATTAATAATAAGACTTGGATCGACTTAGGACATCAATTTGACATTTCTATCTAAATAATTAACATTTTAAGTAATTTCTTAAGTTTATGGCATTAGTGCTAATTCTTCTACTACTATTGATTTAAGGGCTTGAGATGGTCGATAGTTTTGATCCATTAGATCTCCATCGATGTCCTGAAATTAGTAAAAAAAAATGTGTTTATAAACCCAAAATGTACACTATACTCGAGATTGTATCCCGACTGTTCCTGGCCCAAAATATCAGTAAATAGTAAATACCGACTGGTACGAGTAAACTAAACCGCAAAATTTCTAATGCAGAATGCAGATAGGTATTAGCAGTTTCAAAATATTGAGAAATGTGTGAAATACGATAAAATCAAAAATTTATATTTTAGCCTAATTCTAATAGCATTTAAATTATAATTTGACCAGAAGATATTGGACCAGTCAGTATCCGACCAATATAAATTTATCAATTTAATGAAATTAAAGATCTTTCATTTTGACCTCTCAAAAGCTTACATAAATTTTACGAAAAGCCTCAACTTGATCTTCAGTCACATAAATTGGACCCTTCAGAATGGTCCAGAGTACTATTTCAGAACAGGGTGGCGTCGTCAAACTTCCATTATACCTATAGTACACTTGTCCAGGTGAAATGGGGAGAAATTGACTTAAATTGATCTCCTTCTCAACATATTGAAGTGAGGTTTGAAAGGCTGGGGACATATGAGCAACGATCGTTTCAAGTCCTGGATGTCTTTCCTGATGATTTTTATCAACTTGAAGAAAAACAGCAACTATTGCCAACTTTTCAGTTCATTAATTTTTGGAAATTTTTTTTTTGAAATTTTTTTGTGTAAACTTACAGCTTTAGAATCCCAATGAGCTTGAGCAGCTTCACCCAGACTGCTGTATTTGCTGTTAAAATGGATAAAATGAAGTTCCATTGGAAATGCCTGAGAATTTAACACGTGCTCAGAGCCAACTTTGGAATTAGACCCCCAATGGATATGAAATTGAGAGAAGATATAATGATCTTGAATTCCATAACCTAAAATTTAGAGATACATACTAGGATTTAATTAACTATTCTTTAGGTAATTATAAATTGTACGAGCGTTGAAAACAGCACCCATTTTTGGAGATCAAAAATCAATGTTGGGGTCAAACGGATTTCAATTTCAAATTAGGAATCTCAGTATCAGTTCAGTATTATTGATTACCCCTAAAGCCTATATAATAGATGCTATGCTAGGTACTTAAATCTCATTTTTATTTTTGAAATTTTTGTCGAAATTTAAATGGCACAACTGGACCCTGTAAAAGGGTCCAGTAAGGGTTTTTTTATAAACCTAGTTTGGTTAAATCCGTCCGATATATTATGAGTAATCTTTTTAAAGTAAAGCAAGATTAAAACTTTACAGTACGCGCCTTTTGAATTTAAAAATATAGCAGGTAGGCGAGTCTCTAATACCCCAAAAGTTTGCTATATTTTCAAATTCAAAAGGCGCGACTGTCTAGTTTTAATCTTGCTTTACTTTATGTAACTTTTCTAAAAGTCAAAAGTTGTGCAAAAGTGCACAAACTTGTTTCTAACTTTATTAAGTTGTACAAAAAGGCAAATTAGCAAAATTTAGGTTAAAATTGATAAATCAATGTACTTTATATTAGATACAAATATCAATATATGACTTTTTTTTCTTAAAAAAATTAAGAAATCTTTAATTTCGAGCTGTAATTCTGACCCATCCTGTACACATTGCCCATAAGTATAAGTATATTATAGATATTTTGAAGCTCTTGAACCGATTGGATTTTAAGACACATTACAATGCAGACAGAACCTATCCAGAATCTATACAAATAACAGAGTATCTAAAATACTATAGTAGTATATTTGAATTCGCAGCAATTCTCCAACTTATAAAAAATTAATGAGCTCTTCAGCTTTTCGACTACTATCAGTACTATAGTACTAGTACATAATCTACTAGTACAACATTTAAATGTCTAAATTCAAGTACTTGCTGGTATTATATGATATTGTAAATAAAAAAAACTTTTAAAAAATTTAGTATAATGAAAGTGTTTCTCTCCTCAGAGCTCAAATGAGATCTCTTTTATCCTACACAACAAGTAAAATATATTTATTCACAAACTTACTACAGATACTTGGGGGTACTTACTTATGTACATTTTAATGATAGACAATTTGAACAAGGAATGAAAGGGCTTTTATCCAAATGGGTAGTTGGGGGTTGATTAAAAATTATTCTTGTATTTACTTTGTATGTATGGTACTATTTTCTGTGCAAAAAAGAAAAGATCGATCTACTAGTCTAGGTACTTTATATTTTGCATAGACTAGTAGTACTACTAGTACTATAGTAGATACTATGAAATAAATTTTAGTAAATTACTTTTGGTCGGTTTTGGCCTACTAGTATACTCTCTAGCATTAATCTTGTGCTATTAACTTTAATTAGTTATTTAGAACTTGGCTGTGAAATTCAAAGTCTTACTGATATTTTAAGTGTAGAGTAAAATATGCATGTCCCTTGTGCACTTAATCTTAAGTGAAAATTTAGATCAAAATGATTTTAGATTTAGATTGCTTTCTTCTCAGCTAACAAAATCTGATTTGGCATCTCTAGTTAGGTAACTTTGTGTTTTGTATAAGAATTTACAAATTGCATTCTTCAACTAGGTGATTATTTCTTTATAATTACTCTAAAATTGTGTAAAAGATAAGAAAATACATAAGTAATTGCAATTTTTTGAGCTATTTCCAACGAGGATTTGATTGAGTTTATAAGCAATTTGCCTTGAAAAATAGACTTGAAAGGGGAAAGTTTCGAATTCAAAACCAATTTTAAATTCAAGATTACATTATTTCAAATTTTGATCTTTTAGGTTCTAATTTGTGTCAGCTGTCAGGGTCAATTTATTCCAATATTTATAAAATTATGCCAAAAATCCAAAATATTCTTAAATTTTGATCAAAATTCAATAAAATTCTAAAAGAAAATCATGTCAAGAGCTTTAGTATACACTTTATAATAGGTAGGTAGGTACTTTAGGTCTAGTGTCTTTTAAAAATTTTATAAAGTGTAATGAATCAATTTTGAGTCCTTTATAAAATTGGTCTTTGCTCGAAAAGTTCCCCATTTCCTTTCAAGTGGACTTTTTCTTGGAGAAAATCCCTCGAGACAGATTGAATGATTGGACAGTAATAAACTTTATAAACCTTCTACTAAACTAATCCTAAGATAAGTACTAGTAAATACTCGTACTAGTATTTTAGTCCACTGTGGTAATAAAGAAAAGTAATGAAAAATCAATCAAAAAATTAATGATACCGTTTCAACTTTCTCAGAGGCAATCGATTTAATCGGTCGGAATTCTTCTCCCTCGATGATGACATCAGGATTTTGGGTTTTCCAAATTGTAATCGTATCCCTCATATGTCGTAGAGAATTTCTTAAAGGCATTTTGACTGATTTTTGAGATCAAATTATACCTTTTACCAAATTAATAATTTCAACTAATCTGTATCAGTATCAATTGAAGTGTTTTCCTCAAATTTTACAATTTATCAAGTACAGAACAGTACTGGTATGTAGCTCATCCCATTGTCTTGTTTATACAAGTCGATAATTTCAAAATCCAATTTTCTAAACTCAATTGCTGAATAAATATCAGTATCTGTAGAGTTGAGACTCGAAAGTTTGTTTGACTTATCTGATCACTTTTATACAGGATATAGGTATACAGATATATAGTATGTAATTAAAGATTAAAGAGAAACTAAAGTCAAATAAACTACCAGTATTAGTACTAATACTACTAGAAAAAAAGTTAAATCAAGTTGAAACTTTTTGTAAAAAAACTCACTAAAGATCTTAGATATGAGTAAAGTTGTTCAAATTAAAAGTAAATGAGCTTGAAAACAATGAACTTATGTTGAAAAAAAGATAAAAAAAAAGTGTTGAAATATGTATTAAGTCAAGTAGTAATACTAGTACTTATACTCTGAAGATTTGGCCATAAAGTAATAGTACAAAGTAAAAACTACGAGATGAGAATAATAGTATCAGTTGTACTTATACGAGTACAATATGTACACCGAGGGTATGATAAAAACTTTTTTTTTCTCGGATTCTCAAACCACCACCTTACAAAAACTCACAAAAAAATCTCTCAAATCTCAATTCATTTATGGAATATAAATGTGGAAAGTTTCACATGGTCGTTTTGTGCATATGTAAATTGTATTATGTAATATTTATTACTAGTATAGGAGATACTAGTAGGACTACTAGCAGTATATAGGGTATCTGTGTAACTTTCACAACCACTTTTTTAGAGAAGGAAAAGGTTCGAATTTGCTTGAGAAAACAATTGATTTGAATGAGAGAAGAAATAGAATAATTTATAAAAGCACCTTTCGACAGAGCCGATATTTTACGAGTGTTTATCGGTATAGAAGGGAATACCAATATTCGGGGTTTTCAAATTGAAGTTTTGAGACGTGCGAGGAAGTCTATCAAGAAAGAGTCCAGTTTTCAACAGTGTAGGTATTATTATTATTATTGTTCTTATAATGGGATTTTATATACTTGTATACAGTAGTACAGTACTCTACTTGAGAGTTTTTTTTGTAGGAAAAAATTTCGAGTTCCCCGTGCTTTCTGCCCCCAACACATCCCAAATGGTCCAGCATAAAATGTACTACAAGATCTATCGACGAGACTTTACTCATGCCTTTAGAAAATATCCCATATCATCCATAGCAGCTCAAAATCGAGGTTTAAGCTTTGGGAAATTTTACTAAGGTGAAATATAGCTTATAGTACAGTGTACTGTGTAGTGTACAGTACCAGAATATCTGTACCAAGTTGTGAAATGTACCAAGTACAGTATTACATTTAAAGTAGGGAAAAGTATGGTGGAGGAAGTTCTTTTGGTTTTTCGGTTTTTCGAGTATCCTGCCTGCTGCAAATTTACTTGAGTTTCAGTTTGAATTCGGATCTTGAGTTTGAGAGAAAAATTCTAACTTGTTCAGTATTACACATGTATCTATGTAGTAGCTGGCATGAGCAAAAATTTAGCGCAAGTCCATGTACTGATACTACTCCTAGTATTACACAGATCTTAGGAAAGTGTACAAATCGTATTCATTTCTAGAATTCTAGTACTAGAACATCTGTGGAAGTAGTATAACTTTACCTACCTAGAAAATTATGGGGAATTTGAGTATTTTTGACTAAAACACCAGATCCTAAATCTAGAAATATCAAAATACAAAAGATGATAAACACTCTAGACCTTGAAAATAAGATCCTTGTTTTCATTTTACTTTTCAATTCTTGAGAAATATACCAAATAATTGTTACACTAATATTTATCCAAAACTTATAAAAATCGAGTCAATTATTGTCAAAACTTTCATAAAATATTTCAGGCTGCATAGAAGACTGATCAAAAGAAACCAAGTAGCAGTTTGATCAAATGACCATTTATCATAAAGTCAAAAAGGCTAAAATTACAATTTTAATTATTCATTTTTTTTGCTCAATTTGGTTAAAACAAACTAAATTACTTGACATAAGTAGATAGGTAATAGGTACCCTATCTATTCTTAAAGAACCTAATCAAAACAAAATATCTTTAAATTTTTTGAAATTTAAATCGCATTTTGAATTTTAAATTGGATAAATTTCGTAAAATTTTTATATACCTAGATTTTATGTACTTGCCATATTTGCTTCAATTGTCTTTTGCAAGATTTGATTTTTAATTTAAAAGAGATACTGAATTGTATTGAGAAAATCTGCTTAAAATTATTCAACTAAAATTAAATTGAAACAAATCACATCAATTCGAGTAAAAATTGTCTTATTTTGTTGATTCGAGACTCTGTGTATTTGATGAATTGGTATTTTGACAAGTAAATCCAAAAAAAACCGAAAGTTATCTGTACTTGCACTTTTTTTTTATTTCATTTATAGTGCATTAATTTATTGCTTTTTGCTCTGGATCACAAAAAGTCAAACATTTCGAATCTAGAGCCAGAGTAGTTAAATTTGCTCTATACTTACTTTGGTATTTGTTCCACTGACATTTGAGAAATTTGTTCCACAGAAATACTACAGTATTGTAGTAATAAGGGTATCTATAACTATAAAGTTGGCTTGACTCTGGCATGTGTCATTTGAACTCAACTTATCCACAATGCCTTTCATCTGCTAGATATTTCTTGCAAAAATGCATCAGATAAAATACTTTTACAGGTCTCATTCTACTACCTATTACCTACAAAGTTCTAATACCTATTCTACTATGCAAAAGTCTTAGTTTTTGAGAAAAGGATCTCATCTGGGCAGATGTTATTGTAGCCAAGTTAATGGTCAAAAACAAAGGAAATTTCTCTCAAAAATGCTTTGGTGGTTTTTTGCAAGTGAGTAATTTTGGTTTTTGCCAAAGAAAAATCCCTACTCCTACATCTATCAGTAGGAGTAGGAGTAGTAGATGGTTAAAAACACATTGGGACCTTGATAATGTACTTTCGATGTAAAAGTTGGTGAAATTGTTCGTGTTCATTGGTAAGTAGAGGCTCTCAGTACTGCAGTGCAGTGTGTCACTGCACTGCGTACAAAATTTCTATTTAAGCCAAATAGAAAAATATAAAAATCCCCCTAAAGCTAAAAATTGTATTTTGTAACACCTTAGCTTTCCCTCTAAAAACTATACTAGGTGTACATAGAACCTAGGTGAGAAAGAGAGGATTTTAAGGTCATAAAATTTTAAACAAAATCACCCTAAACTTAAAGAACTTATAACTATTTTAAAATTTTGGAAAATTTTGGCAAATATTTTGTGAAAATGCGATTTTAATTGCACAAAATTACAATTACTTTCTTTGAACATTTACAAATCTAAGAGTGAGTAAGTATTTTAGAACAGATACTAAATTCTGATCTGAATTCTGAAGCAGGAATTCAATAATATCTGGATAAAATAGGACTTTCTGGCAAAAAATCCGCCTTTTCGTATAGTTTTTACCTACAATTTATTAAAACACCTTAACCTTTTTATGAAAAACTTTCACCTAGACCTATCACAATACAGAAAATACAAGCATGAATTCAATTCACTAAAATGTGTTACCTCACCTGCCTGCCTCGGGAAACATAAAATATCCATGCATAAATGCATAATTTTAAAATTGGGTTAAAATTCAAAATAAATAGGCATAGGATAGGTAGAATAAGTATTGCCAGTCTGGAATTCTTTGATATTGCAAAAGTACATTAACATTTTTCAATTTTGAAAGTTGATCTTTTAAATGCACCCAAGATCTTGAGAATCTTGAGATGAAATTATCTTTACTGATATCATGAGACCAGACATTTTTGATCAGTATCAGTATCAGTAGAAAAAAAAGGATCTTTTCGACATTTGTAATAAATCTCTCAAGTCTCACCCGAGACATATACACACGAAGAGCTGTATTGAGTATGAAGGAAAAAATTTCCCAAAAATACGAGTATCAATAAAATTGATTGTGAGTTTATACGAGATAGATAAGCACTTTATTTTACTCCTTATAGTTAAAATATTATTACTATTTGTACAAAAATACTTGTATACTTGTACATTGGAGCCCAAAGGTCTTTAATATCTGCTTAAAAAGAATTTTATACATGTTTTGAGTAGTTACAAAAAGAATATAAAGTTACAGGGAAAAGTATTAAATGGATAAAAATGCATTTTCCAAATATCTGAATACAACTTAAGATAGTCGTAAAAGTGCATACAAAAAACTCGTATACTCGGTAAACTAAATTGTTCCAATCCAATAGGTACCCTACTAAAGTACCTAATATAAGAACTTAGAAAAATGTCAGTAAATTGGCTAAATGAAAAATATTTTGACATGACATTTTTAGTCAAATCGAATAGTAATACGAGTAATAGTGTTCCTCTAGTATCATCTATAACAATTTAAAAATGGTACAAAAAATGGTAAATTAATTTTTAACCTTTTTGTATTTGCTCAAATGACAAAGACTGGAAAAATAAATATAAGATGATCTAATACGCTTTTAAGAATCATGAAGTCCCGAGTGAGTAAATGATTCAAATAATACCTATTCATACTAGTACTATTGTATAAGTATAAAGGTATGTGCAAAAAAGCAAACAAAAAATTTCAAAAAAAAAACTTTGAAATGATATAATACCTACTATTATAATAGGTAGTAATAGTATAGTGTTCGCAGATCGGAGAAAAAACGTAAAAACTTCAAGTTATTTTTACATTTTTATCATTCTACTATTACTACTTATATTAGTAGGGTACTACGATAATGGTAGTATGTTCGGCTTTTTTTGATAAAGTTCCAAAGAGTTTTACAAGCACTATATCACATTATTATTATTATGAGTACCTAGTATCAGTACTACCAGTACTAGTACTAGTAGGTTATCGGTTGCAAAACTTTTTAACGTTTCACTTGAGAGAAAAATATGAACTTAAATGTATTTTTCTGCTTATTAACTCAATCTACGTAGCTCAATAACCTATATAGATTATAGATTTTTTTATATTTATGCCCCTGGAGGACTTACTTACTTATTTACATACATTTTTATACATGAGTTTAGAGCTTGAACATGCATAAGTACTAAGTACTGATATATTATGATAATCTTTCATACTAGGGATGAAATGGCACATATGTATTGGTATGTAAATATTTGCACATTTATTTTGAATTATTATATTATTCGAGAAACTTATATTTTAGCATACAATAAATGTATCTTATTACAAGCAGACAGTATTTACAAAACTACTTTTACAGATTCATAACCCTATTATATAAGCCATCATATACCTCAAAGTAAAACTGTCAAAAAGAAGAAAATGTATCTAAACATACGACAAATGCAAGGATTCAAAGGAATATTCCTAAAATATCTACAAGTACTAGTAAATAGGTACTGATACCTAGTACTGATACTAATATAATGTATTGTATTGGCTATAATATATAAAGTACAAGTCTATACTTACTAGATATAAATTAACAATACTCGTATATCATTAAAATGTCAAGAACATAATCCTTGTCTGGATTTAAAAATAGTAGTCCAATAGTTCTGTTTGATCTTTATTTTGAGCTTATTTAGGCACTATTTCAAGTTTATAATAAACTGTTTATACAGAGTAGAGTACTAGTACCCTATCTAACATTATTTTTTTTAGACATTTTACTCAAAGAAGAATGCTCTATATCTCATCAAATAGACCCCTTTAGCCTACAGTCATTCATTTATAAATGTAAAAAGTAAATTTTCTAACTAGTCCTCATGACTATTTGATGAAATTGAAAAATAATTCAAAGACTGACTTTGTCCAAAACATGCAAATTTAGAGTTATACAGTAAACATGCGTGCGTTTCAAAACAAGAAATCAAACTCTTTAACTATTATAGACTATATTACCTGTATGACAAAACATATTATGTATTTATTAAATATAAAATAAATACAAGAACCTATCACAGTACCCTACCTATTACCTGTATTGTATTTCACCAGGTTTGAAAGGTAAATTGACTGTTTTACTTTTTTATGCCCCCACCCTCACCCTGGCCTGGGGGGACTTTGAAGAAAGTAAAAGAAAGACAATTTTTCTAACTTTTTTTTCTACTCGAGGGTTTGACAAATGTAAATCTATCACATACACACACAAGATACATTGAACAATCTCTGCGCATTTCTTTGAAATATATTTAAATTTAAATATAGGTACCTATGTATATTACAATTTGTTTCTTTCTTTCTTTCTGTCTTTCTGTGAAATCGAAATAAAGGTAAAATTCTCATTTCCTACACACAAAAAAGGAATAAATCGATAACTATTCTTGTCAGTTTGTCAGATAGTGAGATCTGTAAAGAGCCGGAGATAATTTTCAAAAATTGAGAAAAATGACAGAAAAACCTTATAAAGATAAAAGCATTGTATAGATATCTAGCTAATACGAGGAATGTACTAGGTTATCAATATTCATATGCAAATGATGTATTTGTCATAAAATATTTACCTAGATTTATAGCTTTAAAAGCTTTTATATAATTTACCCTCTATACTATACCTTAGTTGTAGTATAGCACTTTGAGCTTGACTTACATTTTTAAAAGGAAACTTTAATGGATCATATTCACGCTAAAAATCCATTTACTTACATATAGGTACCTGGTAGCTTTATATCTGTATTTGCCAAAAAAAATTGAAAATATGAGGCTTGAATTCTAAAATGAGGATTAAGAAATGAAATAGGGGTCAATAGGTGTTTTAAACAGTTAAATCCGGGCATTTTCTCCCTACGAATTGTATCAAAAATCTAGCTTAAATATCTTGCATTTCGCTATACTTGAAATATAGATTTTGATAGGATTATAAACATCTAGTTTCAGCTTTGAAATAGTAGTTTGTCTTTGAAATATTTTAGGTATTAGATAGATAGGGACCCTATCATAGGGTATTATAAGATTGCAATGCGTTTTAGATATCGAGTTTCATCAAAATATTTACATTTAATAGAAATAGGGGTAATACCTATAGGTTTAATTGAATAACTTGATTCATAGGGTACCCTACATTTTTTTTACAAATCTTGCTAGAACATGTTTTTTTTTTTTTAATTCAGGAAAAAGTACAAAAATGGATGATTTTTAAGCCAAAATCTTTTAAAATTACCAAATTTTGTTCAAATAAAAATGTAAAAGATTAGCTTGGTAAAATTCAATTCTAAGGCAAGTGAAATGATTACGATATTTCAACTCTCAGAATCAGTTCTACGATTTGATATTTTGTGAATTGGTAAAATTACAATGGTCAAGATAAGCTATCGTAGTATCAGATTCATATATGTATAGGTAGGGTACTTAGGTAAGTACCTTTCTATTTATTTTGTAAATCCAAAAAATAAGCAAAGCTAAATAATAGTAAAAACTCGATTGAGATACTCGATTGGAATATTAAATTCTGGACTCAAATCTCGAGGTCACTTTTCTTCGAAAATAAATACATTTCTCATTTCGCTTTCTTTTTTTACAACTCTTCAAATATCAAAAAAAAAACTCTATTACTACTAGGTATTACTACTACCACTCTTGTATATTAGTAAGTACCTACTATAAAGTCTATTATAGAATTTCCATTTCTATTGTTCATCTCGAATTCAGAATTCTGAACTTTGACTGAAAAGCACAATAAAATGAAATAAAATAAAATAAAATTCTCAAATACTCGTAGTAAAATAAAATAAACTAAAACAATAGAAATATATGTAGGATATAAAATACCATACTACTGAATCTGTATAAGTATCTAGAAAAGTAGTTGAGCAAGGGTAGTTAAGGGACATGGGCTCTTTACTCGATATTTTAATGGGTTTAGTCTACCTACAAACCTACACGAAAATCCTCTCGTGATTTTACCCGATTTTAAATCTAAAATTTGAAAAACCTCTACCTTGACACAGAGCAGTAGAGGACCATACTTTAATTGTGACACGAGCTGAGAAAAGGGTCAATTTTTGCAAATACAAGTCTACTTGTAGATTTTAGACACCTAGGATCTTTGAATTTCCGTAAAAATTTAAGGTTTTTTAATCAAATATAGGTACTTGAATCAAATATAGGTACTTGAATCAGTTTTAAAATCATTATTTTTAATGTAATTTTCAGTTCTGCCTTTTTTGCCAAATTTTTGTTTTATTTTGAGTAGATACTTATTTTGGTTCGGATAGGCAAACGTCCATTTTATAACTAATGCTAATGTGTTATACCTAAAATATGTAAAAGTATTTCATACACAAGGTAGTAAAAATTTCCAAATAGTAGCCAAAGTATGTAAGTTTGTAGTTTTTTATGAGTTTTAATTCTTCATTCATTGTTCATTGGTCTGTAGCCCAGCAGCAAAGTAAGTAATAAAAAACACAAAGTATGAGGGAAAATAACCCTTAATGGAACTCAAATACTAGTACTGGTACTAGTGTATATCTAGTCTAAAGGTACAGAGTATCTTAACTTTCTCATATTTTCTTAACCCTTTTGTGTAACAAAATAAAGATTTTTTAAGTCCATAAAGGACTCTAGGAATTTTTTCCAAACTGTAAAAGTACCAATAGGTATGTACCTATAGTAGGTACTATATGATTCTTTATGTAAACAATAGTTGAGAAGAATGGAGAAAGCTTTCACTTAACTAAACATTAAAATCCTTTATTATCCATAAATGTACTATGTACACAGAACCCAACTACTACTATTATAATAGTATCTACCAGTAAAAGTTTTAAGTTTTAATTTTTTACCAGAATTTTATACACTTGTGTGTTACGTCATACAAGTCTAAATATTTCTAGAGTAGATAAATTTCAGGCTTTGTTATCATTAGTCGAAAAAGTAGAATTAAAGGATGATTATTTTAGATTAGAAAACCGTCATTAATGGGAATAGGAAATGATTGATTAATTCATTTTCCTGTACCTGAAACTCCATTGTCTATAGATATATCAGTATTTTACTACTTATACTCGTATGATATCTGATCTATCTGTAGACTGTTGTACTAGTGCTAGTCATTACAAATAGTGGTAGGTATATCGGTTTTTATTTATTTTTATGAGCTTTATTTATATTTATAGGTTTTATTTGGATAAGGTACTACCATATAATGTGCTATAGGTATGATAGAGTACATATATTTTTATGATATTGCAAATGCACTGCCGTGATTTTAGATTGGATTTTTATGATTACACGATACATAGCCTGTGTATAAGGATTAGTCTGTACTTACTACAAAACTATAAACATGTCTATTTACTTTATCTAATCAGAATTAGCTGGCCAGTTCAATTTTCGGACATTTTATCATAGACCAATATGTCAAAAAAACATAAAAATAGGATATAATCGATTTACAGGCCTTTGCATGTTAAACATTTTTTAAAGGCTCAAAAGCCTATTATCCTTTTGAGAAATCGATTCAAATAGGGGAAATATATAATTTTTGGTAAATTTTGGTGACTTTACTACAAATAGAGATGATAATTTGTAGGCATCCTTAATGCAAAAAGTCAGAAAATTGAGTGTCAGAAAACTTGGATTTGAAATACTGACTTTGGCATTTGGCATATGATATTTTACGAATTGAACTTGACCTAGATAATCTATAGGTAGTTACTTTAAATGCAATTTACTACCTGCTCTGAACCTCCAACTTCAGTAGTTTTAATCGGTGTTTCGAGCACTAATTGATCAATATCATCAAGATTCTCACAAATAAAAGAATTAATTGGTGATGTTGCACCCCATTGTTGTTGTTGTTTTTTCTCAATCGAAATCCCAGGATGATGAGGACTAAGGCTATTACACTTACTCAAAGGATTAATAGTACTTTCTCTAGAACTACTTTTTCTAATCCCTGAATCACTTGTAAATGGCAACGAAGAATTTGTACAACCACCACCAGAAGCACCACCACTACTTTGTGGTGGTGGTGGAAAGGCTGTCTGAAGTACACTTTGTGGTGGTAAAGGATCAAAAATCCCAAATTCCAAATTATTACTAGGTCTAGGTGGTGAATTTAAATAATACAGTGATTTAAAAGCCTCTCGAGCCAGAGAAATTCTTCGAAATCGATCACTTCTCAATGATGATTTGGCTCTAGTTGTTGAACCACCAACTTGATGGTAGACAACCCTAGGTTGTTGTCCAGGCCTTGGTCCTTCTGTCCTTATGGGTATCGATTTGGCTCGAATCTCTTCCTTAAATCCTCGAGGTCGTTTATTTTCACCTCCAGTTGAAGTGCTACGATTTCTACAAAATTCATTCGAATTCGAATTATCCTCATCATTTTCAACATCTTGTGTTAGTCTAAGCTCTTGATCTTGGTCATCAAATTCCTTATCTAAATCATAAGAGACATTTTTACCACCACTACGACTACCTCCATCACCACCACCACCACCTGAGTCACTATTATTCCCAGATTCACCACCAGTAAAATAAGGGTATCCTAATGAACGAGTACTTTTCGAGCCAAAAAGTAGAGCTCGACGTCCCCGAGGACTCAGTTTTTTCGAGTCTGGTGGATTTTTTGCTGTCAGATAAGATAACTGATTTGTACCAGTTGGAAAACCAGTAAAAGATGTAGAAGGGCCACCAGGAGATCTATTTAGATTTAGATGAGGTTTTCGAGGTAGAGGTGAAACACATAAATGTGATGATGTTGTAAGTTGTGCTGATGCATGTAATCCAGTAGTAGTTGGTGAAAAATCATCAATTTCTTCACTTGATTGATGAACAACATTGGTTGCCACCATATCACGAGCCGTGTTACTTTTCATTATTATTACAAACACCTTCAACTCTGGCTTTCTCTGGATTCAAATGCTTCAAACCCACGTAGTAGTAGGGTAAAGCACAAAATTGATGAAAATATAAACATTTCATCTAAAATACACCTAGTAGACTTGCACTACTGATGAGATGATAAAACGAATCTGACTCAATTTAATCAAACTAGACACCTTTCCTTACTTATCATAAGTGCTTTCATATTTCACAAAAATTGAACTACACACCAACATACCAGACTAGACTTTACGAATTATCAGACATTTTTAACATTTCTGGTGCAAAAGGTTACAAGATATTGATTTGGTTTGAAAAGTAGATCAGAGACTTGTACTACTATACTACTTATAGAGATATAAACACAGGTGACACTTTTTTTTTCAAGTTCTCAGAAATCTCAAAAAAAACACACACAACAGATACTAGTAAGAAAAGTTCCGATAGAAAGTCCGAGCTTTCTTCAACTAAAACCTACCATCCAGTTTTTGTACTTGAATTTTGAAACACCTGTTTTTTTTACCTTTGAAACTTTTGAGCGTCCATATTAGCCCTATAAAGTTCCATATATGTAATAGATATGTTAGGCTTTTTTGAAACCGAAACAAACTCGAAAGAATGTGAATACAAAGCCTCGAAAAAGTAGGTAAATTTCGGATAAGGATATGTAGGTATTAGGTAGGTAATGTAGGGCTTTTTGAAAAATATACACACATGCTCAACTACTAAAAGTACACCTTATCCGTATATGATCCTACCTTTGAAATTTTTGATATTACTTTAGAAAACTTTTTAGTCCAAGACCAAACGATTTTGTGCCGACAATTTCACCTTTAAAAATCCTACAAAATGCTTTTAAAACCATCGATATAATGGCCATTAGCCCATTAGCATTTCATTTTATTTAATAATTAAATTGACCAAAATGACAATTTAGCTATGGCATTACCAATACTAGTAAAGCAAATGTATAAATGGTAATATTATGCCCATCAATCAAACTTTTCGTGCCATTTCGACAAATTTCACCAGAATTTTACATTTTTTTGGATCTAAACTTCGATGCATATAGGTCTGATTGACAGTAATCATTATTTATTTGATATCCTGAGGGAAATCATGTTGTAGAACATGACATTTAAGTACAAAACTTTTGTTTCTTTTGACCCACCTTCTACTCGTAGTATGTATGTACGAGAGTATCGTATCCTAATGCATAAATTAAATATGCTGATTTCTACATCAAGTTATTTAAATTTTTGTCTTTTATACAGTATAGGAGTAAATTAGGTCTATGAGAACTTTTTGTTTGACTCAAATTATTGTGATTTAGGTTTGCAAGTCATCTAAATTCACGAAACAAATAAAGTTTACTTTTCTTAATAACAAATGCTAGTACTATACTCGTATAGTATGAGTATGAACAAAGAACCCTTTGAAAGTTCAATTTTGTGATTGCGGACTTTTTCTTGAAGTACATTAATTCACAGTAAGGCTTCTTTATACATTACACAAATCTCGATCCATCAATTTTTCCATCAATTTTTATAAAATTGTCAATTATCAAATATCTAGGTACCTTGTTTAAGCCATTGTTGTTATTGTGATTGTTATTATGAAAACGTATCAATCATAAACAAATATGGTATAAAAATGCTTACCTATATGTTTTGAATACCTAACAATATTTAATTTTCGAGATATCGAGTTCTACCTACTATTGGTAGTACGTACGAATCAGTACATTATAGTAAGCATTTACCTATTTAGGAAATTTTTGTAAAAATTGAAATAATTTTTAAATGCATGGTTTCAGTGGTTCTAGAATCATAAATTTTCCAAAAAAAAATTTTAAATTCTACAATTATTGATAACAAGAATCAAATACCATTATCAATAGTTTTTTTCGCATTAGAATTTTGCTGTGCTGACCAATTGCTTACCCTAATCTGTAAATAAATTTACGACAATTTAAACTTAAAAAAAAGTTCTCGTCGTTTCAAAACAACAAAAATAACAAATTGAACAAATTCTCCATTATCTGACATTAGGGTACACAATTCGTATTAAAAGATCTTAACTTAAACCTAGTAGGGTACTTTAATGCTCAGTAGGATAGTTCAGAAAGTAGTAAGTACTTTATAGAGATATTTCACCCTATTGTTCTAGGCCTAATAGTAAATAGTAGGTATAGTTAGGGTACAATAACAATAGTAAAGGGTTTTAGCTACAAAGGAAAAGTTAAATTATTCATCAGAAAGGTTTATGCATAATAAAAAATTCCACACAATTTCTATATGCCTTTCAACTTGAACCGAATAAGTCGAACACTTTCTTATTTCCAGTTCTTTCAAAATGTAGGTACCTACTACCTATATATTCAATTATAAAATAAAAATGACAAACTTATTGTAGTAAGTAGTAGGGTAGGGCCTATAACCATTTCATAACCTTCAATATAAGTACTATCAGTTTCAGTGTAAGTAAGTACTATTCTGTAGTAGGGTACCGTTATTGATATTGACTAGATTCCTGCAAATACCTATTTAGAAGTTTGAATAGAATTGCAAATATACTTATTATTAGGTATACATTAGAATGGCATTTATTGTATTGACTTTCTACGAATAGCCAATTTGAAGCCTTTTTTGTATCTTTTCAATTCTATTATCTCTATTCTTTTGAGGTAAAATTGCAAATACCCAAAAGTATGTAAAGAATTTCTAGAAAATTGCATTTTTTAATCATTTTTTGGGAATCTTTTTTGATGTTGTTATAATGAATTATTGTATTATATTTAGAAAATTCCTCAAAGACAAAGCTGGGTCTTTATAAATACCTAGAAATAATAAATTGTCAATTGAATAACTTCAATAATAATGACTTTATTTGAAATTTCAATCAAGTTGTGCAAACAAAAATCGTTAAAAACCTTTAGAAATATCAGCATGTCAATTTTACCTGATTTGAGTCTAATATTTTAACATTTCTACAATATGTGTCTGCAATTTTAGGCAGGGCAGGTGCATTACCCAATATTATTGGATTCTATTGCATTGACTTTGCGATTTGAATTCTGAACAAATTATTTTTTATTCCAATCGATTTCATCGTCGCCCTACATTACAAATCTAGAGATTTGAAGCTTATTTATAAATTCCTTTTTATTTATATTTAGGTACAAAGTATAATCTACACAAAGTAGAAAAAATCACGCGAATTTGCATCTGACCTTTGTTTTTTAATAAATACGCAAATTCCCTACTAATTTATACAAACTGTGTACCTACGAAAGGACACATTTTTCTCAAATCATACCTAAAAATACACCTAGATTTATTTTTGTAAAAAGGGGCAAAAATATTACCAGACCAGATCAGATGAAAAGCATTTTTTGCCATGAATTTTATAGACGGATTATCAAAATTGACTTTTTGCTACTCTGAGCATTTGTCTATTTTTGTATGCACATATATTATCTACATTTTTAAATGTACTTTTCTTTTCACAGATGATACATTGGGAATTGCGACTGTGACGTAAGCAAAGGCACTTTGGAAGAATAATAAAATAAAAAGCTCTATATCAAGTACTACTACTACTACTAGTATTAGTGCATTGCAAGTCTTAATGCATTCAGAGTATTTTGAATTTTGAAAGAAAAACTTCAATAAAATTCTTAAGTTCTTCAAGTTCTGATTCTGACACGTGAAATAAAAAAAACCGCATACAAGTACATAACTTACTACCTATATATAGTACTAGTTACATTATGTAGAATCTTTGCATATCTGCAGTACCTACATAATTAAATGATAAATTAAAATATTTTGTAGATTAATCCATTTATCTCGATTAGCAGATAATCTCATAGTATCTTTATTATGCGTTGATAATTATAGCCTATCTGTATTTCTATTAAAAAAGACCAGCAAGTGTAGATTAGCAAGTTAGTACCTATGTATGAGTACCCTACATGAGACAAAACCATATAATTTATTTTAATTATCTCGGTTGGTTAAACGTAAAACCGAAACCGAATGCAGGTATTTAGGGCCTAGAGTACTAGATACATGTGTTCGATAAATAATATATCGGGGAATTATTATTGCATTGTGATAATTATATCTACCTATTAAAGTAGAGACTACTATCCAAATCCAAATTTAACAATAATTGTCTTTTTACACTACCTACTTACTCGTACATACTATTAAAACCTTTCTGGTAAGAAAACATAAGTTGTAAATGGGAAATTTTGCGAAAAGCATTGGACTTATAATCTCAATTTTTGCAAGAATATTTCCATTTTGTTATTTTAATCACCAAATTTTGCTTTTAATTCACTGTACTAGATGACGATGAATTTAGAATTATAAAAATATTTTAAGAAATTTTCCATTAATGGTTTTTAATTTTAAATTGTAAATAGGTATGTATCCTGGAAAGCGACTTATTTTGTATAAATAGGTGCCTACAAGTAGTGATGATATTATTTGAAATTTCATAAACCAGCTAGTAAAGTTTAAAACTGAATATAGTTTAGAACTCAAATGCATCCACGGTACATACTGTATAGCTTCGAAAGAATTTCTCCAGAATCTGAATTCAGGGGTAGTACATGCCACATGCACGAAATCAACCGAATTTCGGATAAAACTCCGAATTTTCAGAGTCAACTAAGGATGGCGTACTATCTGGGATTTTGGAATTGAAAATCCGAAAATTGAAAAATACGTACCTGAGCAACTTTTTCTCCAACAACTTTGGACAAATTCGGTTGTCTCATTTTGCCCGATCCAGAGCCATTCTCCTGTATTGACATCTAAAAAAACAAGGCAAATTTGTAAACCTTTTAGCAGGGTTCAATATCATTGATATTACAAATACTAGTATAAATAATCCTATAACAAGGTAAATGATGTGTGCAAAATATTTATTTAGGGGATCAAAACATAAAGTAAGGTAGAATTTCATACAATATTTCATATGGCAAGTTCATAGGTAAGGATAAAGATATTCATCAAATAAACCGAGTGGAAAACACAAGATTACTTCTGCTCGACTGACTTGAATTTTGCCATTTGATTTACACCTACAATATCCTTGTTCAAAATATCAAAATAGTTCAAAATTATTCTCTTTCCGAGAAAATATGTATGTTAAATAGGTACCAAAGTAGAAGACAAAACATATTAATAATAACAGGATATTTCGAAAATTTAAGGCACTAATTTATGTTTTCAAATTTTAACTACCTAAAGATTCTAGTACCCAAGCAAGTATCATGAAAAGGATAATCTAGGTTTATATTTATAAATTAGGCTTGTATACTGATTTTTATAATATGGTATTTCAGAAAATTTTAGTTCTAGAATCAAAAGGTTTAAAGTTAAAGTCAAAAAAATCTCAAAATTTCGGCACAAATTTTCCTTTAGGTGCATCTTATTTTGTGGTAGAATATCAAATTATATCAAATAATTCAAATGACAAGATTTAAGATCGAGTATAATGATAATTATAACCAAAAGTCGCATTTTGGAATTTGTAAAATTTGTAAAATTTCAAATTTGCAGCCAAATTTAAGCTTTGGACATTTTGGGCTACGAATATTTATCTAATAAGTAGATACTGAGGTTGAAACTCGGTAGTTTTTGAATGACAAAAAAGTCAATTTTTACCAAAAGACAAAGGTCACATAACACATACCTTATATCTGGAAAGTGCTTCTTGTGGTGTCAGATTTGAAAGTGATGGAGATTTTTTCTCACGTCCTAAAATTCCAAAATAACAAAAAAAATCCTTTAAGAAATTCCAAAATCTTTGAAATTGTATAACCTCTTTGAACTGCATCGGCCGCAATCGAAATTCGATGTCTAGCCAAATCTGAATCGGAATTTGACACTTGTGGAAATCCTTTTTTAGCATCTGCCTCACTCTTTTTAACTGTTATGAAATTATGATTAGAACTACCATTATTTGCCTGAAATTCAAATAAATCTATTTCTATTTCTTCAATACTTTTAAAACTCATATTATTATAAAGTATTAGTAAAGTTAATTTAGACTACAAAATAAAACGGCAAAAATTGAGGCAACAAACGAGCAAAATTAAAAACACGGATTTACAGACACTTACAAACACAGTTAATAACATGCACTGCTAGTGATTTTTCTACGATTTAGCAATAAATTTAATAAATCTTGTGAAAAATAAGAGAATTGTCAAATTTAAGGGTCTACTTAAGTTCCTTTCCCGCTGAAAATTTTAAATTTTTTGAGCCATCTGTAATATAGAGAGGGGTTCAAAAGGCCTTGAAGTCTCAATTTCTAAGGACTTTATTTAGACCCTATATTCTTGCATTGCAAGATTGCCTAACTCCAACTCCTAACCTTTGTTCAATTCTTGATTACATTTTCTAAAAGCTCTATTGTTTTTCAAACATAAAGTAGAAAAAAATTAATTAAATTGGACTTTTGAACTTTTGTCATAAGATTTTTGGCAAAAAAATACAATTGGTATTTTCCCAATAAGTTTTTATCAGTTCGAAACAGAAACAGTAGTAGTTCAATAGGTCAAATTCTATTACATTTTTCTATAAAAAAATCCGAAATACTCGTAAAGCTTGGAATGGGCATTGGATTTGGATTGAATGCACTGTCTAGTCAAATAATTTATAGTAAATGGAAAAGTATAATAGTTTTCTATTAAATCGTAAAATAATTAATCAATTCAAAAGCTAAAAGTCAATGAAAGCTCGAAATCCAAAAAAAAACAACTAATAGAATACTCGAGAAATTTTTCCTAGTTTAGAATTTCTACATTTAAAAAAAATCTAATCCAATCTTATTCCAAAAATTCGATTTTTCTCGTTGATTTCTGATTACTGATTAACAGAAAATTGTCAAAAAATGGTCAAAATTTTTGCTGTTTTCGCCTAAATAGACCGAAATTTAGCTAATTTTCGTAGGATTCTCTATATTGCTGTGTTTTAAGAAAAATCGACTTATTAGGAGCTGAAAATGCGATTATTTCTTTTGAAATTTTTTTTTTAAATTTTGTTAATTTTCGAAAACTATTTTCGAATTCGTATTATCAGACATTTAAGAAAATTGAAACTTGACTAGATTTTATAATTAAAACTTCTGAAACATGCATTGAAACTATTAGTAAAATTCTCAACACTTTTCAGATATAGAACTCATTTTTGGATTTTATCTCTAAAAATATCTTAAAAATAACCTTTTTAAAGGTACAACTTGAAATTTTTCATTTTTGTGATATCAGCAGTATGTGCGCAAAATTTGGTTTAAATGAGTAAAAACATGACCTTTGACCTAGGATTTCCATTAAATGCGGGCTAATATACAGTAATAGTTATAGGAATATTTAGGTATAAATTTGAAATTGTTATTTCTCACGCCATTTTTCACCCAATTTATTGATCATTGATTTAATCTAACAAGATTGATGCTTCAATAAAATACAACTACTGCTACTACTGGTACGAGTACCTACTACACCTATAATAAACAAAAGCTTATCTAAAAGTTCTAACTAACTAGTAAGTATTCTATTCTACTTGGTTCTAAACATAGAGTCAAATTATTATCTAAAAACATGCAGGATTCCAATCTCTACGTATTTAGTATTTAAAAGATCAAGTACGATCATTTATTAGATAGATATATTAGTAATTAGTAGACTAGCTCTGCTGGCTCTGACTCTGTTATTTGTTTTGTGAATAATTAAGTGAGTGATTTTGAAATTAATAAATCATTAATTAAAGTAAGTACCTATTGTAAGCATGTGTGAAGTAAGTAGTCTATGTGATAAAAACTCAATTTTGTAAATTTATTAATTACTTTTAGTGTAAAAAAGTGAACTCGTGATGCATAAAAGTATTTTGGTTTTGAGTATTTTTAGTAGTTAGAAAATTATAAAAATAGTTCAAAAGAAGATTAGTAGTATAAAAAAGAGATGTTGATTTGATTGTATTGAAATACCTTTTAAATAAATATTATCCAGGGTATGAGAGCGAAGTGGCCTTAAGAGGATAGGACCATTGGGTTGAAATAACAAATTTGAACATTCCAACAAATTGCTAGCTGACACTGAGAATTATTCAAGTTTTTTTGTACCGATATAGCGATCACATTTAGAACAACATTTACAGAACATAAAGAAATAAAAAAATAAAAAAATGATTTTAAAATATGTACTAGTAGTATAAGGTAATAACTTTTATAAGACATGTAATTATAGTACTACAGTATAGAGAGAAATTATAATGATAAATGATAAATGAATAATGCCATATGATTACAATAGCTCTTAAAATAGAATAATAAGTAAGGGGTCACAGTTTCACAAATATACAATTGAAAATAAAAAGGTTGCAAATTTCTACTATTGAACTGATAGTATGGTATAACTTATGACATTTAAAATTTGAAGATCAAGTATAAATAGACAATAGACTGTACCTACTGGTATAAGTAACAGAATATAGATATTTAGGGGTCGCGGACAAAATCCTATCTGCCAAAATTCTAACAGACCAAAATCCTACCTAAACCAAAATCCAGAATTTTGTCAAAATTCTCAACTTATGAGATTTTTAATATGCAATATTTGACTAAATTGACGAGAAATTGGTCAGATTTAGTCAAATATTTGTCAGAGTTTTCCCAAAATTTCCAACTTTTGATAATTTTAATATGCAATTTTTGACAAAATTGACGAGAATTGGTCAGATTTAGTCAAAATTTCCAGCATTGAGTATGGCACTGATTTATACAAATATATCACTGATAAACTGATTTTTAATCAATTTTTTTAAACTATTTTAGATTTTGAAATAGCTGCAATCAATGCTTCAATCTCGTCAATTTTGTCAAAAATTCCATATTAAAAATCTCATAAGTTGAGAATTTTGACAAAATTCTGGATTTTGGTTTAGGTAGGATTTCGGTCGGTAGGATTTTGGGAGGTAGGATTTTGGCATGTTAGGATTTTGTCCTAGAGCCGATATTTAGGGCTTTTTTTAACATAAATAGGACTTTTGCTCAAATCAAAAATATCAAAATTCAAAATTCAAAGCCATAAACTTAATTTTAGAATTTCTACGTTTTTTTTAGAAAATTTCCATTTACCTAGATTAAATTTCGAAATTTTTTGAAGATTTTTGATAAATTGCAACTATTTTATTCTACTTTACCTATACTTAAAACTTACACTTACAACCCTATGTCTCAAAAGATAATAGCTTGTATACGATAAGTATAGGCAGTCAACTAATTAAGTTAGATAAATATTTTCGAAATTATTCATAAAATATTCCATAAAAAATTTCGGAATTAAAATCCAAGTTTGGATTTTCTTTCTTAATTTTTCGTAAATGAACATTTTTAAGGTAACATAACATAACATTAAAATGCCTTCTTTTCCATTTCTATCAAATCAAAATATACCTAATTATCTATTTTTAAAATGTGGAATAAATAATTAGTTGATTGCCTATGCTTATCGTTTTTCAGGATTAGTCATAATTAGGATATCCAGAATCCAGATTATGAAATGTATTTTTAAGATTTGAACTTTGAATTTTGATATATTTGAATTGGTATAAATGGACTTGATCTTGTTAGTTAACTATAGGTATTTGATTTGATTAGATTAGATTTGTGATTGATTGATTAGATCTTACAGTGTGAAACAGTCGAGGTGGGTGGTTTCGAGGTCATTATCGGTTTTACAAGGGCCGTCGAGACAGTCGATTGTGGGCCACCAGACAGACCGTCTGAATTGATTGGAAAAAAGTAAAGAAAAAGTGTATAAAAAAATGAAATTGATTACTCATTACAATGCACTACGGAATTTTTTGCCAGTAGGGTACTAAAGTATAGTACCCTACTTAAGGTGCTATATTGACGTATTGATGTACTGATAGATAACTAACCTAGTGATGAAGTGGTCCGAAGTTGAACTAAAGCTTGGCAAGTGACTGGTCCTGAAGTTGCAGAGATTGTCTGACCACTTGGAACTACTGAAGATCTCTCAATTCTCTCGATACTTTCCTACAAAATTAAAATCAAGTAATCAAGTATCAGTAGTATGTAGTAGATTAATTACACAAGGTTAATTAAATGAGTTAATTTGCAATCTTTTTATACTTGTCTTAGGGCTGAAGGCCTTTCTACTAAGGGTGCTGCTGTAAATTGCTTGTTTGAAGACACTCTGGAATTTATGTACTTCTCATCTTGATGGCACCTTAATTTGATTTGAAAAATTTAATCACAATTAATTTACTTTGGTCAAAATGACACTATAATAATTTTTAATATGAGAATTTATCCTAAATTAGACCAAAAAAAATTTCTTAAAGTTTTATCTCAAGGATCAAAAAAATCTTTAAATAGGTATTACCACTAGTAAAACATTCTTTTATTCTATCTAATTATTTAAAAACTGCATTCTTAATATACAGATACTTACTGTACATTAGTGGGCACCGATATTTACACATTGGTACTATGCTACTAAAAATTCTAACATAATGTAACTTTAAAATGTCTCATTATTCATTATACTGATATTAAGGTTTCTAGGCTATTTTGAGACAATTTCAATTTCAAACTCAAATTTAAAGTTTAAAGTCTCGATTTTTTCTCATTCTAAAGATATTTATCTGTTAAGATGGTTAAGATACTTTTATTATTCATCCGTACTATACTTATTATAATAATAAAAGGCACAGGGTACTGCGGGTGCCCTATCAGTAAGACTCGTAAAACTATCTGGACTTTTAGAACATTTATTTACTCAAAAAGTTAAAATTACTGATATATTCATTAGAATCAATTTTTGATTGTAAATTAAGTATCCAGTTTCTATCAGTATACCCCTTAGAATTTGGATTTCTAATTTTAATGATACCTACGATACATAGTAGGCACATAGGTTGCTAGTGCTAGAATAGTTGATATAGATAAAATAAATTCACTTTGTAGGACGTACTACTACTACTTGTAAGTATGTAGTAAAAGTCAAAGAGTCATAATCATAAGCCTGAAGTTTATAGACTGTATTTATGCATAGTACAGATACTAGTATATCAAATATCTGCTGTATATTATACTGGTAGTTATTAAAAGGGAAAAAACATTACCACAAGTTATAATGGAATTTAATGGGTCGACGAAAAAAAAACATTCGCTTAAGAACATCGACTTAAAAACTTGCACATTTAAACAACGACGCTTCACCAACGACTTTAGGTCATGCACACTTTACCATTTTCATTTTGACCTGCACATTAGACCTAAAGTCGTTGGTGAAGCGTCGTTGTTTAAATGTGTAAGTTTTTAAGTCGATGCTCTTAAGCGAATGTTTTTAAGTCATAGAATCTAAATATGTACTTATATCCATTTCCTTTGTAACAGTTTACATAACAAATTATATTCAGCCTCAATAAATTATATAAAACTGGTTTAAAATTAACGATTTCCTTTTGAAATTAAATTGTACAAAACTTTGGAAATTCCTCGTTTACAAATAATTGTATGTACCCTACCTACTAATAATGCTGTGAAATATCCTCTTTTTTCTAATACAAAAAATGTTCCGTAAATTTATTAAAAATATTCATTTTATCGGAAAATTGATAATTTATATTCCATTACTTATATTATTACATATCGGAACTTTACTTTTAATATTGTTGGAATTTCCTTTGACATTTTGTAGAAATATTTTGGCATTTTTTATCAAAATTTACAGCTCAAATTTTCGAATTTTTCAACAGCCTCGTGAGCAAGAATATCATTTAATTTAGGATTTTTTTTCTATTTTTAGAAAAGGTAAATATCTATTTCTAAATTATTATTAAAATTACAATTATAACTTTTCACTTTTATAATGTATTTATTTTTTAAATATATTACAGATATAGGTATGTTGATTTTTTCTATAAAAATAAAAGATACGAAATAAAAGGACCCTAAAATCGGATCATATTGATGGATTATTCAGCCTAAATCCCTGAAATTCACCAGTGATTATCTGTTTCAACGTTTGAAAAAGTCACATCAATGGCAATATGATATTTAAGTGAGCTGAAGCTAAAGTCAACTCTAATATTAATATACCAAAATTTATAAAAATTACAATATTTGGCAAATTTTTGATCTAACTTTATTGTATATTCAAAATTCGTGTTTTATTATTTGAATAAGATAAACTTTATACTACATTCACAACATGCATTATTTATACTTACTTATTCTTAGTAATAACTTATATAATAAATACATACATACTTAATTTTAATGTTATATTTTAAAAACTGAAAAAAATAAAACGGGTTAACTATCACGAAAGCCAGCACTCTCGGCAATGTAAATATTTATTCACTATGTATCTGTAAATATTTAGCAAAAAATAAAAAAAAAGTCCAAAATAATTTAATGAAAACTTTAGGCTAATTTAACTATAAGGTGAAGTTTCATATCATTCAATAGAGCTCTTCGTGCTATATCAGTATCAGTATACAGGTAAATAAGTATATATATATATATATATCAGTATATAGTGTAAATAAGCTTTGAGAGGCCATTTCTAAATTCATTTGACAATTTTTTTAAAAATTTCCTTTTTGCACCTGAAGTAGGACTCTAAATTCTCATCAAGATCAAATCCATACCCTATATTCTATATACAGTTGTCCTATTCCTATATAATATTAAATCCAAACGCTTGAAGGCCCTTTTTACTCATTTTCAATAAGTGAGGGCTAATAAACTAATATAATTTATTTTTATGTGCTAGATAGAGTACAAATGAATTTTGTGAAATGAATAAAATGACATTGAGAAAAGTTGTATTCTTGATGTGATAAAATGGCCGAAATTTCAATCCGAAATATTTCAAACTACGGGTGATCTTTCTTTGCTCAAGACTCATGTAATTTGTCTGCTTTTTGAGATTTTCGATAATTTTTCCTGAATCTGTTCGAATCCTCGACACTTGATAGACAATTAGGAAATAGAGAAAAGTAAATACAACAACCATGAATGGAAACATCATGTAGAAAATCAACGGTATTTGTCCATAGTAGAAAACACTTGCAAAATTAAGAATAATTAACATAAATCCAACATTTGCTGTGACAAAAGTACCAAAATTATCTCCAATACTTGAACTAAATGCTGAATTCATGATTTTTAACTCGTTTAGAGATTTCATGGTTTCATAAAAACCAAGTGAATTTTTATGAAAAATTTGCTCAGATTGTTTTAAAAGTATTTGAAGTGAGCTGATTATCGAAATCAAATAAAATTCACAAACGATAAGATAGAAAATGCAACTTATAAGCAAAATTGAAATTATAAAAACATGGTAGTTTAAACTCATGATGAAGAAAACTATTTGAAGAATTGGATTTTCAAACTGAACATGGTAAAATGCTTCAAAGTCGGGTTTAAAGAAAAAAATAATTAGAATTAAAAATAATACTGCAAGTCCACCAAATATCATTGTTAAAATAGCCAAAAGTAATATATTCAAGGTGAAACCCTGTTTTTGTGTTGAAATATTGAATTTTTTATCATAAAATAAAATAATCTTTAAAAATTCAGGTAGTGTTTTATAGCAATGGAGAAATAAAAATTTCATCACAATTGCCGTGAGGAAATATAAAATCCAAATGGTCAGAGTGGGTTGCTGGACAAAGCTAGAATTTTGCTGAATTTTGATCAAATTATACACAAGGTATAGTGAGTATAGGACGCAATTGAGAATTAAAAATTTCCATTTTTTAAGATGACCTTTATTTGTGGTAAGAAGTACTTGATTATCCCCATTTACTTTGTAAGGTAAAAAATAAAATTTTGATACACATTTTACAAATATTAAAGTTATTTCTAGTGAGAGTTTGCTTATCATTTTTCTTAATTTAAAAAAATTTTGAGTTTAAATCATGAGTGAAATTTTAGTTTAAAAATAAAATCAAGTTTATATTTTTCAAAATGAGTAATGAAATATGTATGGGTACCCTTAATTATAAACTACAAGTCCAACCTAAAGTTAGAGTAGTTATGTATAAGTACCCTAGTATAGATTAATCTAGATAAGGCTAAATAATGATAAGATAATATTCTAATTATATCATAAACTAGGATTAAATTCATACCTCGTCCAATAAACCAATATAGATACCTTAATAATTAAGGAATGTCGTAAATAATTTGCCTAAATTGGCATTTAATTCAAATTGCAGACTGATAACTAGCTACCCAAGAAAAATAATCTTTGCATAAATTATAAATATAGTGATATCGAATAATTTAGCAATAATTTGGGTATTTTAAACAACATGTCAGCATAATTATCTCAATAAAGGAGTAAATTATCTAAACTAGGAGTAAACTATAATTATCTAAACTATAATAATTTACTAATCTTAAGTAGCATTAATAATTGGTCTTATCAAACCGCAATCAAATCGGAGATGGTTAAAAATAGTCTAATCGATTATTATAGGTATATCAATCAACTTGTTTTATTCAAAGAAAAGATTAAAGGAATTTAAAAAAGGAACAAAAATATTGTATAAAAACAAAAAGAAAACTAATACAAAATAGAAAAGTGATAACTGTGAAAAAACCCCGTCATATAAGGGAAAAACAGTTACACTT